>CM017905.1:23818076-23820576 GCA_008369825.1 Triplophysa tibetana | reverse complement strand
TGGAGGATCATCCACACAATAAGATACAAGAGGCATCTTTACACAGCAAAGGCGGCACAGACACCAAATCTGAAGCCAAAGCCACAAGAAATGTGCATTTACACAAACAGTCTATTGCGTCGCTAAAGCGGCATAAATGCATTTACACAGGAAATAAAAGTATGCAAATAATGCACAAAAGTACAGTTTTAACCTGTTAAAGTTTTAAATGAAACAAGTAATTAATGATGTAAACTGGTGTAGTGGAGTAGGCGGGGCGAGACCGTGGTTCTAGACCGGTGAGTAATTGTTAATTAGCGCCACTTGGGCGCGCACCGGTCTCGTATCACGGAGGAGATTGGGAGCATATAAGAGAACGAGCGACCGGACCGTCGATGAGAGAGGACCGGGCCCGAATCTGTTTATGTCTGTATTTATGTTGTTGTGTTGTTGTGTATGTATGTTGACATGTTACTTTTGATCTTTCGTGTGTTCGCCGGCGGTCGGCCGTGAGGGGCCGCCGGCTGTTTATGTTCTTTATTATTAATTGATTAAATGTTTGAACGTTTGGCGGTTCCCGCCTCCTTTCTTCCTTATATTAAGAACTTTGTTACAGCTGGATAGTAATAAATACTGACATTAACGACAATGCATACTTTTATTGATATATGAAAATATTCAATTTTAATTCATTTCCTAACTGAAATAAACACTCCAAAGATGTGTATTATTACCGGGCACCTCACCGTATTATTAAAAATCACCAAAAGGTGTTTAAAAGAGCAAGAGAGTTACTTGGGATCTAAGATAAATGATCAGTGCCTGCGCTACAGCAAATGTCACCAGATACTGAACCAGACCCACATCAGAGTCACCTTTAATCCAACTTTAGATCCGCTGTCATGTGGCACTGCGTCTTTACACAAATTTGATGTGAAAATTTGGTGTCAAATGGTAGAAGTAAAATTCCCTACCATGAAAGTATTTATAATATATAAATGAAAATATAATATATATAAGTTTGTATTCTCCGTTTTCTCTATACAAACAGCACAGAGATCAATATTTGGTGGTTCATATACCGATGTGAGGTCCTTCAGTTTTTAAAGCATTTTTTATAGTCGTAAGTACCAGTTTCAGGATGGTCACATCTATAACCGTACATATGCCACATGAATGGACACATTAAATAAGAGATACTGTACAGTCAGACGGTTGTTATCGCAGAAATAAGCCCCGACAGTGTGATCTTGTATTTCACTAAAAGGGCTTATTTCGTGATAACACCCGGTTGCTTGTACATTATCCCACTCATTACACGCCTACTCGCCACATGAGCAAAAAGTTGGACATGAAATTTGAATTTGAAATATTTTATTAACTAATATTAACTGAATGCAGACCTTCCGTGAGGAAAGCTGTATTATTTCGCTTTTAGGGTAAGAGACAATGTTTAAATGTCACAAACAGATTATTTGGTTGAATCACTTGTACATATAATGTCATATATGTTAGTAAAAGACATGTTTATTATTAATTTGTCAAAAAAACAGTCAAAGCGATTCGCTGGATTCGTGTTACTGTGTGTTATTAATTTTGAGCGATTGTTGTCGGGGAATAACGAACCTGCAAATGTCGCGAAAGGCCAATCAGAATCAAGCATTACAACAAGACGTGTAATAACATCCCTTCTCTATTCATCCAAATCCAGAAAGCAAATGTATTTCCCTTTTGAAATAGAAAATTTGTTCATTCATTCAACTCTATCAACAAGGGTTTAGTCAAATATATACAGATGGTTCATTATATATTTGTAACCAAGTCATTCTCTAAGCATTTTTATGTCACGTCCATGACACTGGAATTGCCCTACTGTAGATCTTTGACCTCGAGGTGCAGTGAGAACTACGAGAGACATCACAGCTTGACATGGTTTACAGTCATATTGACCTGTGACGCTCATCCAAGTCTTATTGTTCATCAACCCCACCTTAAGATCCTCTTTTCCTCTGTTTATTCTTAGATCCTGGTCTAAACGGTCAAGAGGTCAAAGGAGCTGGCAGGAATGTTTAGAAACGAGCTCCTCTAAACACAGGAAGTGAAGAGGAGGGACAACAGGAAGTAAAGGGGCTACAATAGAAAGTGTTACACTTCAGACAGCATGAGGCCTTAACAAAGACAAAAACTCACACGCTAACCCAAAACTTCACTGAAGAAGTCAGAAAATCTCCTCTTGACCACAAACCAGAAACATCCGATCAAACACCTATGGGATCATCTCTAATGGTCCAGCAGTCATCAAACACTTTTTATAACACTCAACCACAGCACAAGTTGTTCAGTTCATGGAAAATAAAAACACTTTCATCATCTACTTGTCTCACATGAACGCTTTGGAGGTATGAGCATGATCTTTGTTTGTGGGGCGTGCGTGAGACACTCACCTTTCCCAGGTGGGAAAAAGCAATCCATGTCGACGCTGCTTCGGGAATGAGACACAGAGAGGGTGCTGCTGGGAACC
>CM017905.1:23665158-23817976 GCA_008369825.1 Triplophysa tibetana | reverse complement strand
GTGTGCAGTAACTCTTATTGCAGTTTGTGTGTATTTTGCACCTAATTAAACAGGTTTGTGGGTGTCTAGAGAGTCACACTAGGTTTTGTTTTGAAACACTACGAGATAATGTTGCAGCACTTTTTAGTGAATTTTATTTCATTTATTTCAAAGAGAGTCTGTGTGTGTGTGTGTGTGTGTGTGTGTGCCCAAGTGAAAATGAAATATGCTAAAATGCATTTGAAATACCTTTATTTCATGGTAAGTATACCACAACCATTTACATATTTATGTACCTAATACATTTTTTACTTTTGGTAAACTAAATTAAAAACTAAGGTACAGTTAAGGTCTGCTAATTTAGTACAAATGTTGTCATTAATGCACTTGAATTGTGCAGAAGATTTCCTGAAGTATATTTGATTGTGCTAATTGTACTTCAGTTACACTTTAAATGAATTAAAAAGACTGATACTATTCAAAAATCATATAATCCTTATCAAAAGTGACATCAAAACACATTCTAGGCTTAATATAAAGAAATGAGCATTGTGAGAACTACTCCTAATAACCTTCACGTATCGTTTCATTTCAGTAAGTCTTCAGCGATATGTCAGTAAATACAAACATTTTATACAAACATTAGTTTTTATAAAAGAAATGTATTTTTTACTAAGGTGGTCTTGGTAAACCGTAAGTTATGGGGACCCAATGTTCCCGTAAACAACGTAATTCCAGTCATTTTTTACTTTGTTTGGTTCTCATTAGGGAGAACAGCTTATAAATTAAACTAAACGATGCTAAAACGATGTTTCGGTTAAGAGTTAGAAAAATAGAATTGCATTTAAAATGTTTGTTTATATTTTCAGAATAAAGAAAAGAGGTATTTCGTCATTTTAACAGTGTTGAGATGCATCCTGAGGTCAGATCCGGACAAAACTATGTGAACTGTGTTGTAAACTAAACTGGATTTCACACAGTAGTAGTAATACATTTGTAAGAATCATTGTACGTTTCCCTCGTGTGTATGAAACAGACATGAACAATATTATGAAGAGATAAATCAGGTGGAAACAGCCGCTCTCATCACAGGGGTCTCATTTCAAAGTTTTTGGGCGTCGGTATCGTTCTGACCCAGTGACCCACCCTGGAGAAAGCTGCTTCCCGACTGTAGTGATGTCTGAACTCGCTCTGAAACTTAAAACACCCATCCAGCTGGATAAACAGCTCAAATAAAACCTTCTTCTCATATTAAACAATAAAACTGTATACTGGTTTTTGCATATCTGACGGGGAAAAATGTGACAAAATATACCTTGGTGTGTGTTACACATATGATTGAACTTTTTTCCGTCTGTAAATGTGTGTTTGTGTAAATGTGTGTGTGTGTGTGTACAGTATTAATGGGTGTAACAGTGTGTAGTAACTAATGCTGTTCATAAAGGTACGATAGAAAAGGCTCTATTTCTAGATTTACAGCTCTATAGTGTCTGGCGAATGAGACGTGAAGCATGTGATGGGGTGGAGAAGAGACTCACGCCCTCCTCTGAGGAACACAGGGTGTTTTCGCAGCCTGATCCTTTACAGCTTGCCAGGAATTCCCGTCATATGGGACACAGTATTCCATACCGACAGAATTCACAGCCATGAGGAAAGCACACTCGACCATGTTCAGACACAGGGTGTTAAATATCAACCATATGACAGCGTTGAGCTGAATCTTTTCCTTTAATTTACAGCCAAGTGCAGATGTCAACCTGAACTGAGATCAGCTAGTAGTTTATAAAAATACATGTGTTGTTAGAAGTATTTGTTGTGTATTTATTCACCCTCGTGTCATTTTAAACGTCTATGACTCTTTCGTCGGCAGAACGCAAAAGAAGATTTGCTGTCCAATGTTGATAAACAAACGACGCTGAACACCGTTGACTTCCATTGTGTGAACACAAAACATTTATCCAAACTGTCTTACATTGCATTAGCCTATACATTTTGTTTCTAGATATGTGCAATCCCCTGGGATTGAACCCACAACCTTGGTGTTGTTAGCGGCATGCTTTTACCACTGAGCTACAGGAAAACCACTGAGACGTTTCTCAAAATGACTTCTTCGATGTTCCACTGAAGAAAGAGTCACATGCAGTATCAGAATGACATGAATTTGAATGACATGATGATTCATAATTTATAGTAAAACACTCTTATATTGTATATATTTTGCATAGGTCACTTTAAAACAGAAGATCGGACAAAAACTGGAGGCTGCTTATCATTCCTAACAATGATTCTAACATATCGACGGTTTTGTGCTTTAGAAATCCAAACACATACACAGACACGTGGATTAGAAGTTGAACAGCCGCTCCCTTCTGAGCAACCCTGAAACCCTCTCCAAATGTGAGCTCATGCTTACGAGGACAGAAAACACAAACACACACGGATACACTCCTAGATTTAAAGTGCAAACGTCAGCAGACGGATGAAATTGAAGAATAATTGTAGGGGAAAACACAACATACTGGTTAAATTTGAGGGCGATGCTCTTTCTTCTCGAGTTAAATACTGCTGAGCCTACAAGGGCCTGGCTTGACTGCCATTTATAAATCTGCATTAAATACACATTCAGACATTATAGAAGGGTAAAAATGTGCCGTTTGCGTAGAACATTCAGTGACAAATAAGGGATGGTTCAACCAAAAATTAAATTTCTTTGCAAACCATTAAAGATATTATACGGATTATACACATCCAAAACTCAAAGCACGCGTGTCTGTTTAATATACAGTAATTCCAAAATATGTCAGTTTACAGTCATTTTAAGCTGGACAACAAAAGAGGACAAAATATTAAACACTCTCTCTCTGTTAGGAACTTTGAATGAGAGCATCTGCTAAATGAATAAATGTAAAGAACTTAAAGAGTCAACACTTCTATTTTCTGTCCTCAAAAACATGCACCAAATCAAGAATTATTTACAAATCTACAAGCAAATCATCTCCAAACAACCTTTAGAATAGCGTGTTTACTCACAGGTCTGGTTCTCTTGGGCAGTCTGAAACTCCTCCACCTGGGCATGATTCAGTAAATCCAAATCAACCAATCAGAAGCGAGACTGCCAACCAGATATGCCCTCTGATTGGACGACAGTCAGAGAGAAAACAACGCAACCCAACCTCTTACTCCCAAAGATCCGCAAAGAGCAAGTGACTGAACATGAACACAATATACTCGTCATTTACGCAGTAAGAAGACTTGAGTGGGATCTGCCCATATGAGAGAGAGGGAGAGAGAGAGAGAGAGAGAGAGAGAGATAGAGATAGAGAAAACTGGTAAAAAGATGGAACACCCAAAAACTGAGCTTAAAGTCAAACTGGTGTGTGTGTGTGTGTGTGTGTCCATATGTGATAAAGAGAGAGAGAGTATCAAGATGTGTGTACAGTGATTACACACACACACACGTACAGACTCAAACGCACAAACACGTACAGACACACACACGTTTTATATACAGCCAAAAAAAAAGTTGAACCTTCAGTCAAGCCTAAACCATATCTCTACACAAACACTTTGTGAAAGTATAGAAAAACGTACAGGTTTTTATATATAGTAAAAAAAAAAATTATCACCGAAAGTGAGGTTTTGTCAAACTTTTCTAACCTCTGGTGACTCTTCCGTTTCCAAAGTATCAACTTAACACACACACTCATATTTTTACGGACGTTAACTTTGAGTTTGTGACTTCCCAGCAGTCGCGATTTCTTTAAGACTGCAAGGGAAGCTCAGCTTCCCCTATAATTGTCAAAAATGAATGGTCAAATATATGTACTATTATGTTAACATTTTATTGACTAAAAATGCGTTAAACACGTTCATCTCGAACGAAAACAATTTCGTTCAGAATCAGCTACTTAGGTCGGCTGACTCGATTTCCTTCTCATTCATTCCCGTAGCGTACAGTGCATTACTCTGTTGAAGCCCAGCGTCCATTGACTTCAATGGGCTGCTTTAAACAGTTTATTTCAGTGCTTAGAAACAAGACGGTCATTGGATAATGCTGCGATTATGTCCCGCCCACGGACGCTCAGCGTCTCTGGGATGAATGGAGGAGTGGGCTGGCCCGGACTCCGAGCGTCTGCGTGATGATTGGAGGGTCTGTCATCTCTTTTTAATCCACTTTTATGTCCTAAAACGCTCGTTTTTTGGGGTCGAAAGCTTATAAAAACGTATTTCTTGTTTTTTTTAGCTTGTTTGCTATACACATCGTAACATATCAGCTTTTAGACATTTTTTTTTTGTTATAAATCATAAATGACAAGGAGGCGGCAGCTTCTCGCAATGCAAAGAGAGGGTTGGTGTGGGCATGGTCTTCAGATTAGGACGCGTATCACTCTGTGTCTCCATTTCCAACTCAGTCCCATCGCGGATTTTGCATGTGTAGTCGAAAGACAAACTGCTGCAACCTTCATCGTATATTTCACACAATGCCTCAGCATTACAAACTGTTCTTATTAGTGGCAACAATTGGAGCTACATCTTCAGGTGTAGAAAGGAGCTTCTCCTGTTTAAAGCGCCTCAAGTCCTACACCCGTAACACAATGGGCCAAGGCCGTTTAAGCAGCCTAAATCTGCTGGCCATTGAGAGGCGACTGGTCAAGTCACTGGAAAAGACGCCTAGTTGGTACGACAGGGTTACAGAGCATTTTCTTGAAAAGGAACGTAGGGCAGAATTTACATATAAATAAATGGACAATTTTTATGATTTAGGCCGAAAATGAGCTTCCCCTCTTTAAAAGATCAGCAGCCGCCACTGCTTCCCAGAGACGCAAACAAGTCATGAAATGTCTCGTCTAGAACATGAGTCTATATATAGTTCTATATTTGAATGCCCATTAAACCACCCACACACACACACGCATGTACGTACGCACGCACACAGAAAAACCTCAAACCACGATGACATAACACACCAGCGGTACAATAACTACAAACAGACAGACAGACAAAATAAGAGACAGACAAAAAACAAATGTGATATGATTGTGATTATAAAACGTATCGTTTGTGTTGAAAGTCACTTTGTAAGGTGATGAAATATCTGAATAAACAATGTTTGGAGGTTCTTGGCCAATAACAGCGGCAAAGTACCCCAGACTTCACGGCTATAGAGTACATCTATATGACACTGTACTGTATGGATTCCGACTCCTGGAAACCGACCAATCAGATTTATGTTGGTATTTTCCAGCATCCCTCGACGGGTTTGTGTGCGACACACATCAGACGGTCAGTAAGCGGTCAGTGGGTGCGCCGTCTGAGGACGAGTACGTCGCTTGATTTAAACCGCTCTGACATAACAAGCAGACTTAGAAAGAGCGTCTCCAGGAAACAAAAGTCAAAGCGGGTTTGTGTTCAGAGGGTCAAATGAAACAAGAGCGGAGAGAACGGCCTGAGGTTGACTTCACCTTTAAGTCATCATACAATTACAGAGAAACTACATATAAAAGGAAGTGATGGAGAACTGTGCTCCAGTTTGCGCGCACTGGCGTGCTAGAAGGAAAAACCGATGATGCAGAATCAAATTTAAGTAGGACAAGATGAGAACAAGCCAACAATAAAGGTGGCTAAAGCAGGAGGATAAATGAATCATACCGCAGACAAAAATAACTCCAGCGACACTCTGGGTCTCAGTAATAAAGTTTAAAAGTAATAAACCTGCCTTGTTAGGAGCGAGTTTGACTGTTAAGCAACAGTACCCGAGGACAAGCAGAACTTCTGGATTTCTTCATTCAAAAACAAGACAAAAAGAGAAATAAAAACACAACCTAATAAACCGCCGAATGAAGAGAGAACAAGAAAAGGAGTGTCCATCTGAGATCTATAACAGTCTTTAAACAAACCCAACCACTCCCTGACAATGTCCGCACACACAAACACACACATGTGTGTACAAACACACAACACAACCACCCACGCACACACACATCCGTACACAATCACACACATGCGCACACATCCACCCACATGTACACGCACGCACGCGCACATACACACATTTTAATTAAGAAAAGAACAAAGAAGACTCAATTTTAATACAGGGAGAAACTACAATTTAATATGAAGCAATATTCACACACACACACCCACAGTCAGAGACGAACAAACAGGCCATCAAACACATTGCATTTGTGCTTATGATTCTCTAATTATCTATGTGCACGCATCGGCAAAATTGTACATAGATTCCGTAAAACATTCATGACATAACATCATTTGGACCCTTTTTACAGTATAGAAGGACCAAGATTAAGATCCATTCATTCATCTGTAACTTATTTGGTTAAAAATAAACAAAAATCAGATTTTGAGCATGTTCATATATATTTTAAAAAAATCATTTATAATTTGAGATGCATTTGTGTCCAAAAAGATCAAAATATCAGTTTTAGATCCCTGGACATAAAGAACATATAATAATGTGCAATTTTGTCTTCTAAAAAGAGTGACGAGAATAGAGAGAAAACAGATACAAAGTGTGGATTTGTAAACCTCCCCCATTTAACTCTGTTTTCCCTTTAAAAAATAAAGCATGCCATAAAATAACCATTTTTGGTTCCACAAAGGACCATTCAGTCAAAGGTTCTTCACCTTATTATGACCTGAAGAACCATGTTTCGCCACAAAGAACCTTTTGTAAATGAGAAAGGGTCTTTTGATGTCAAAGGAACCGTTTAGACAAAAAATGTTATTCTGTGGAATGGTGAACCACCTTTACTTTAAAGGGTGTGGCTATTTAATTTGATAATAAAAAGATAAAATATATTGTACTTTTTGGTTTAAATGAATGTTGTGTGATTGCAGTGCTGTTCTACCTTATCACTGTCCACGGTGTTCTGGGAGGTGCGGGATGCGATGGAGATTGTATCCGGCTGGCTGCTGGCATCACCCTGACTGTCTGCATCCTCAGTCACTTCCCTGAAAAAAATAATCACATATATTGAGTACAATAGTCACGCGGCAAAAGAGGGATGCAGATGAAGAGGTACATGTGTATTGATTCTCTTAATACACAGCAAAGAAAGTTTTTTGAGGAACAGACACACACCTCTTGCTGATGCTGCGCTGTCTGGCTGGGGTTTTGGGAGGATGTATGGGCTCCTTTAGCGCCCCCTTCAGGTGGACGGTTCTCTCTTGAATCACCTCTCTGATGTTTCGAATCCACTCCTGTTTTACTTCTATACTAGTGGCCTTCAGAAGCGCGCAGAAAGAGAGAAAATTTTAATGTACTATCTGACACACACACACACAGATATAGTAAACTGTAGACATGTTACCTTGAGAACCGTTTTGTTGTCAGATGTTGGTGTCCGTCCAGCCCACAGAGCAAATTTACACGGATCCCCTTCAATGTGTTCGGTAACACCCAATTCTGAAGTCTGTGAAAACACATTTGAATTCACAATCACGCTAATGAAAACACTTTTGACACGCTAAAGATCTCATTACACGGATGTGTTTGACGGCGTTTTGGTCTGGAGCTCACCAGCAGCTTGTTCTTGTAAACGTATTTGGTGCGTCCCGACGAGTCTTTCATCTCTTTACTGAAGACGAGAGAGATCTCAAAGAGGAAGAGGTGGCGGTCGCGTCCCTTGCGGATCAGTGATTTGGGGTCCCACACCTGGAAGGTGTCCTGGAGGATGAGCTCTCCCTGCACTGCCAGATTCTCATCAAAACCTAGAACCAAATTTGTCATCATTTAATCCAATCCATCAATAAATTTAATGGAGAAACAATAAAAGACATAGAAACAATGGTCATGTATATACATTTTCAAAACAATAAACAGTACTCATTCCAGAAAATAACAAATTGTCTTTTTTAATAATAAATAAATAAATAAATGTTTAGGAAAAGGGGACATACCAAGTAAATTTACACTTAACATTAACTTGAAGAGTTAATTTTTGCAAAAACGATTAGCAAAATACTGAACTGTTTTTAATTATTAATAATTAATAATTATTGTGCATTTCAATTAATATCAATTTAACTGTAGTTGGATTGTTTTGGTAATAAGACTCAAACAATAAACAATTATAGCTAACTAACACATAAAACACAATAAAACAATTATAACCAAAAAAATTTGCATTGATCACAATAAAAAAATGAATAATAAATAAATAATAAAAAACTAGAAAAATGTTAAATAAATGTAGTGCAGGATATTTTTATTTTCAAATGATATTTTAAAATCATATACTGTTCAGTGTTGAAATATTAAAAGTTAAGCTAAGTGAACCATTCTGATGTACATTTCATCAAATTAAGCGAGCACACAGCATTTCCAAATCTCTGTCAAATCATGTGGAACAATCTTAAATGTTGTGACAGAACACATAAAAGCCATCGGTCACATGCTATAAAAATCCATTTTAATTACTTTGTAACTAGAAAATGTTTACAAAAATCATTTTGTCAGTACAGCAATGTGATTGTGATTTGCATTAATGATGTCTCACCCTCCAGCATGCTGACGTGCATGGCATCATTAGCACGCTTGGGCACGCTGAGCATCACCTCCAAACCCTCCTTTATTTCTCCTTTCCCTTCTTCACAACACGTTAGCAACTCCTGTTCACACACACACACACACACACACACAAACACGCACGTTCACTCATCCAGATTCACAAGAGATTTAAAGACGTTCGTTTTTGGGTGTCCACCTTGAGCAGGAGCTGGTATTTGGTGATTCTCTGGACGGGTTTGATCAGGTATGAGGAGATTGAATTGGCCAGACCGTGTCTCCGCTGGATCTCCTGTCAGAAACAGCAGAAAACCACGATGAGCTTCTTAACAGAAATAAGATGGCTGTTGAAAAAACTGTGCAGGTGGTTTGCTGGTCTTAAAACTGGTTTAGAGCGGTTTTCTTCAGTATGCGTGTTCAATAAATATCTACAAAACAACTGCAGATGAATTCTGTGAAAACAAACCTGAGCTCTGTTATTTTAACTTTCCTTGTGATTTTATGAAGATCTTTGGTGCCCCCTGTATACGGAGAAATGGGAGATAAAAATAAAAAGGCCAACTCACATCGAAGAACCTCCCGGCCTGGCCCTGAATCAGCTGACTGGAGTCGGGTTTGTTTTTGCAGTAGGTGACGTACATGTGAAATTTATCAGCCTTAGAAATGGAGACAAATCAACATACTTACTGCATGTTGCAAACAACCTCTAATGGTATAAAACTAATGCTTCAGTATAAACACCTTCCGTCACTTTAGCTTTAAAATAATGAAAACACAACCTCCCAGCATGCAACGGTTTTGAAATATTCATACAGAGTAACACGATAAAAAATAATCACACGATTTTATTTTTTTAGGAGGCAGGAAGGTGACGGTTAATCTCACCCACGTGACGAAACAATGACCCACGTCTTCTGGCAGCTGCTCGTAGTTCTCCAGCTCTTTCAGAAATATACTGGAAAACAAATAATCATGGAAAATAATATCTAGACGCTTACGTTTGTGTATTTTCCGAGTCGTGCTTGCCCGAGCAAAAGTCTCGTGCTATGATGCTAGGGTGTTGTGGGTTGTTGCCAGGGTGTTGCTTGGGATTTTTTTTGTAAAAAGTGTCTTTTACATTAATTTAGAAAAATTTTAAGTAACAGCAATAATAGTTTTCACAAACATCACATAATACTTAAGTGACAGCTTTAGTTTTGCTCATATACAAAACACGAAACATAAACCCGCTAATTGAGAATTGTTTTCAACATACTTGTTATGAAACTCGTAAATCTCCTGAATGTTTCCAAAGATCACATGCTCCTTGTTGGCGATGCCTGATGGGATGTCTGCCCCGCTTGTCATTTCCCACATAAACGTCTGTGTACAAAGGCAAAACCAGGTTAACTTTCCTTAAAGGAGCATAAAATTGTTCAAAAAGGGCTCATATTGAAATAAACACACCAGATGTGTCATCAATGATGTTAAATGTGATTGGTTCTTGTACATCTTGTGAACGATCACTTGCACACAAAAATTGTACGAATAAAAAGATTGATGAGTTCTTTAAACACGGGTCAGGTAGGGATATTAGTGGCCTCAGGTCTCCGGTTATTTTAAGTAAATGTGCTTTACTGAAGACCCGAAGTTCATGTGATGTTTTTTTGGGAACATGCGAACAGCAAAAAACGAATGTTTGAAACCTCGCACATAAAAAACAATGTTCAGCTGTATAACAATCAGAATCTTTATTAGGCTGTCAAATCTTTTTTTTTTTATGTACATTTATCAAGTTTTTTTCCAAACTGACAATCACAAAGGAAAACCAAATTCTGTATAAAAGTGAATAAATTTTGACTTATACTTTGACTGCAAATTGAACACACTACATATGTAGAAAGGCTGAATAGAGAGAGGTCTCTTCATTGTTTCGCCGCTGTAGAGAACTGCATGAGATAAAGTGATTTTTTAAATTATTTATATTGGCAATCATTTTGTGTCAGTGAATCATTCAACCAACTCCTTCAAAACAGCTGATTCATTCAAGAACAAAGCAAGGATGCGGCCAAATACCCCACTTGTGGTTGTGGCCACTTGAGAGCTTGTGCATGCCACAGGAAGTAAGAGCGCAAGTCTGTCCAATGTGTCTTAAAAACGGCCATAAAGCACATTTAACTCACACTATCTTGAATACCGATTGCGCCTGGATATATCATGAAACTCTTTTCTCAGGTCTCGCGAGATGTTGCGGAAAGATTTCCAGTGTTATACAACTACCTTTTAAGGTTACATCTTTATTTGAAGAGTTTGGTTTCAAAAATAGATAACTGCTAAATGTATTTTTACTTGTGGATTCCAATTAATATCAATCAAAATGCAGTGAATAAATACAGCTAACTAACAAAATAAAACACAATCAAAAAACATGATTTTTATGTCATTTTGGAACCAAACTCTTCATTTATTCTATGTTTGGCTAACATGTGTTTTCTTTTCTTTTTTGGGTACAGCTGCTTTAATACAATACAAATAAAGTGCTATAAAATAAATCTGACTTGACAATATAATTAGATATTACATATAATTTTGCACTAAAACGTAATGTTGCACATTTTATTGGTGAATACTTCAGAGTTATGTAAAGTTGTAAAACTACTTTTTATCACATAATTAGAAACACCACATTAATTAACGTCATATGTTTTACTTGCTAACTGTCCCAACGGGCTAGAAATACTACATGCTCACTTGGGATCTTCAAACCCACAAGAACACTCGGGCCAAAAACGGAAATACGTCACGAAAGTGGTCAAGTGGTCAAGTTTAAAGACTTCAAGTGGGGGTATTTGGATGCAGCCCAAGTGTCTTGATGAATGACATGTGAATCATCATTTCGTCCGATTCGTTTAAAACACAGATTCATTAAGGAGAGAAACAAAAAGACAGATGAAAGAGTTAAAATGAACGTTAATGAGCATATGCAACATGAGTTACGACGCTACTACAAAACAGAGCAGCATCGCAGGAATTTTGAAGCTTTAGCATCATAGCCCCGGTACAGAGACTCTCTCACCTCCAGACACTCCTGCAGGTCTCGCACGTAAGCTTTCTCCGTCTGTAGCAGCTCAGCCATAATATACCTGCAAAACACCATCGACACTGCTGAAACCACCCAATTAAAGCCATCTGAATGCAAAGAGCGTCTGAGACTGACAAGACCAATTCTTCAGAAAACCATTGAGATTCAACAGGATTATCTGCGAAGAAGCGATCGACGCAGTAATTTGTTCTGAAAGGCCTTCGGAAACTCTCCGAGCGATCGTCCGGTTGCTCTGAGAGGCGTCGGCACTTACTCCTTCTTTCTGGCAGATTTCTTCTTCTCCTCGTTGACCTCGTGGTCGGCGTCGCTGAGATTGACCTCGTGGTCGGCGTCGCTGAGATTGACCTCCGGGTCAGTGTGGGTCAGACTGGCGGGGATAATGTCCAGCTCGAGGTCTTTGTGATCCTGTAGAAGAGAATTGAGAATAGTAGAGCACTGGGAACGGTATTTGACTCCCACCATGACATCAACGATCAAATCTCACCTCGGAGCACAGCCCCAGCGCTCGGTCCAGACAGCTGCGGTACTGACCCATGCGCATGGAAAAGTCTCTGTAGCGTCGGTCCACCGTGGACACCCATCTCTTCAGCTCCGTCACGTGGACGTGGCCTTTCTCCACCAGACTCCCAGCCAGCTGGATCAAGAGCTTCACCTTCTCCTGCGTTTGCTGGAAGACAAGACGAAAGAGTAACACCCGCGTCTCCGTAGAGCAAAGCGCTGCTCATTTCTCACTTATATCAAAGACTTCTTCACCTGAGATGAAGCTCAAACAGACCTTCACTGAAGTCTTGTAAAACTATCTGTCTGTCTATCCATCCAACCGGGATATTACCTTTGCAGAGACCCGGAAATCTTCAAACTCTTTCAGTTGATCCTGAGTTTTTTCATTGCTCTCTCCAGGTGTCGTGTGTGTGGATAGAAAATATTCGCCTGTGTCCTGCAGCCAGTCTATGGCCTGTGTAAGACAGTTTTAATAAGAATAATCATTTCACATCCCTGTATTCTTCACAAGAGTATTTCAGTTTCTTAACTAGACATTTGTCTATTCTCAAACAAAACACAAATTTAACATCAAATCCCTTGATTTAAGGAAATAAAAACCCTCTCCCACCTGTTTGGCGTGTCGTTCAAACAGAATGTACTGCTGGCATTGGTCTAAACGTCTCTTCTTCATAGTCCAGAAGTGCAGCACACGGTTTTCTCTCTGCAGCAGCTCACTCAGAATGGCTGAACGTCAGAAAACAAAATCACAATCGCATATAAACAGACCGTACGTCTGGTTTGAATCAACCCCGGACTGACCTTTGACCTGGGACTCAGTGGCACGATTGTGGGTGGCGACCCCAGGCATGCTGACGTTGTTTCGGTGGATGTATTTGAGAAAGACCTCAGCATTACGGCGCGCCAAAGTACACGCCTGCAAACAAAGAATAACAACTGTACTTCTAAACAATCATACGGTGAATTTTTGAACCTCATCATTTTCGATTGTTTATATTGGTGAACATTAATCATATGGGCCGCTTAAAATGACACAAATGTGGTCACATCTGGTGAAGAATTCAACTTTGCTGTAGATGCAGTTGTGTTGGAAAGGCAGATTTGTCAGGACTGGTGAGCATATGTTGTTGCAGGTGTGTGTGTGTGTGTACCTTAAGAAAGGCCTCTTTCTGCTCCAGGTGTTTGCTTATGAGCGGGGTCACGTGGTCCGTCTCTGCCGTTCTGCCCAGTTTATCATGACCTCCACACCAGTCCTCCTCTCTCCTGTATTCCAGCTCCAGACTTTCTAATACATTACACACCTGCCAGAGAGAAAACACACACACACACACACACACACACACACAAAGAGTGACATCAGAGTTATAGCCTAACGTTTACGAGACAATATAATCACAGCAAATTAAATATACACAACATTGCCAAGCACACCTTGACTTTATTACTGACTATTTTGTATTCATTATAATGATTAAGTGTCTGAACATTTAGTAAGGGCAACATTATTGTGCTCATTGTTGTGACATCATTGCCACGAAACTCCTGAATGACCCGATTTGCAGCTAAATGTACAAGAATAAAGTGTGAGGGATCTTTTCTTTGAATTATCAAATTGCACAAAATTGATTAAAATACAAAAGATTTACTAAAAAAATTGTTAAGGATCTCCATTGACAAGTAACACAAGGGGGCGCTAACATTTCTGTAGTTTGGTGATGATTAATGTATGATCATATTAAAGGAATAGTTCACCAAAAGGTTATTTTAGTTTACAACAATTAAAACTAAGAAAAGGTTCCTGTTCATTTAAATCAAATCAAATATGGACTCCTAAAAATTATTGGAAAAACTTAACTCTAGGAAAATGTGAAATAAGTTTAAAGCAGTTAAATTATAATAATAAATAATAATATAAAAATAATTAATCTTATATAGGAACATTAAAAATAAACCACAAAATTAAAAAATTAAAAAGCAATTACTAAAATCATTAAACTTCAAGTAAAATTAACACAAAACAAAAAACAAAAATAAAAGCTAATTTAAAGTATTAATAAAACAAAAATCAAGACTATAATAACTCTGATTCACCATCGAAATGAAAAGTCTGTCATAGCAACTCACTCTTTTGTTACTTTAAACCTGTGCGATTTTCTTTTTACTGCTAAACACAAAAGAAGATATTTTGAAAAATGTTGGTAACAGAAAACTGTTGGTCCACCTTGATTTCTATTGTATGACCACAGAACCAATGCAAATCAATGGGGACCAATGGTTTTCTGTTACAAACATTTTCAAAATATCTTCTTTTGTGTTCTGCAGAAGAAAATATGATACTGACAAGAGGGACAGCATTTTCATTTTGAAGTTGAACTATTCCTTTAACATAAGCACTAAGCACAATTCATTTTCACTTAAATGTAGAAATCCTTTATAATTTTTGCTTCAAAGCAATGTCTGTATCAGAAAGACCCTTGGTATTACAAAACATGACTTTGATTGGTACAGCTGCCAAACTGAGTTCTCCATTCATTTTGATGAGTCGATACACTCTTGTTGTCTACGTACATGACATCACTGTGTAACCCACCTGCTCAGATGTTTTATAGAAGGCCACAGAGGCGTTAACCAGCTTTAGTCTGTCCTCCATCTTCAGCATGAGAGTCTGCCAATGAAGAGCCACGGTCTCAGCACAGGCCCGCACGGCGTCGGGGTCATAGTGACCCGCCTGTAGCATCAGCTCCGCCCTCTGCTGAAGCTGCAGGGCGCTCTGATGCGTGCGCTGAAGAGAGTCGGCGTGGAGGAGAGACTGCAAAGTGGGCAAGAGAGAGAGGATTTTCAGCATCTTTTCATTCTTGAGGTGAACTTTAAATGAAGTATTTAAGCAGCGGTACACGAGGACCACAGGAGAGGAGGAGAAGGTCGAGGAAGGGCTCCTTCGGAGAGCAATTAAGACACCATCAACTAGACGTCATGCCGCTCAAGGCCAAAACAATCAACCGTTAAGCACAGCCGGACGCTTTTATCATTAAAACGAGTGCCTTAGAAATTCAACTCAAGGACTGAGGCGTAAGAAAGACAAATCACAGGTGACATCTCTTATAGTATTTCTCCTGGAAATGGAAACTTTTGATGAGGTTTCATCTGAGAAGATATCTCACAAATGTCTCCGTTTCATTAGAGATCTCGTCAATGTCTCAAGCTGAGCTCAGATGTTGTATTTTGGTGTACCTGTAAAGTTTGAAAGACACTGCAGTGGATGAATAAAACATGCAAAAGAAACTTTGGTCGATTTGATTTAAAGCGCCTGTCGGTAGTTGAGAATTATAAGCAGCAATTTACTAAATTAAAACTCAGTATTCATCTCAGAGGAACGTGCTTTATATATACGTGTATATGTAATTTCGCTGAGTAACTATCTTGAAAAAAAATCAAGTCAGCTTTTTGCCATTTTTGCACGACACGGGGGCGATATAAAGTAGTCTATTGACCAAGTCATCGTGCCAATGTCAATTTTTGCAATCAGACCCCGATCTTCCACCGCCCAATATTTGCATCATTTGTTTGAAACGAGCAGAGAAAAGCTTTCCTAATTGTACTGCCGGTACTGCAGCCCTTCAAATGTAATATTAATGTGCATAATACAGGAAACGCATCATCACAGTGTGTGTGTGTAGGTGTGTGCGTGTGTGTGTACCTCGATGGCGAGCTGAAACTGTTCATGCTCTCTCTGAAGTTGTTCCGCCTCAGACAGAGATCCAGCGTTGGTTGTGTTTGCCGTGAGCATCGACTCGCCGTTACGAATCCAACCCAACACCTGCACACATCCCAGCAGACGTAAGCATGTACACATACACAAACACGTATGCTTCATACAGTGACTATACTAAAAGTTCATCACAAGTCACATTTATTTGCATGATGTGAGGAGGTTTAGGCATCACGCAGTTGTCTGCACTTTAAGAATATATGATTATCTCATTTGATTCTGAATCTTCCCCCTTAGCAGTTATTAAAAAAGTGGTTGCATTAAAGATGCACTTAATTATACATTTTTTCTCATTAAAAACTATTTCTACAGAAATGTTAGATTTGAAAAGTAGTTTGACAATTTTGTCTTCCATTGTTATTTTTCCCTCTATGGTAGTCAATGGGGTCCAAGAACTGTTGGGTTTCAAGCATTCTTCCAAATATCTTTCTATGTGTTCAACCAAACAAAGAAAATGAATACAGATTTGAAATCACTAGAGAGTGGTGATTCATGGCAGAATTATCATTTTGGGTGAACTGTCCCTTTAAGATCACATGACCATCAGAATATTTCCACATGATCACCTGACACTTTAAAAGCAATGTCGTATGCCTGGACATTATATCCATTTATCATTTGATCATTATTTAATGAATAACGGAAGCCATGATCAATAGCAAATGTAAAAATATTTCTTTAAAACTATTACATTAAAAGGTCCAGTGTGTAATTTTAGGGAGGATCTATTGACACATATGCAATATAATAACAAACATAACTGTATAAAGACCTCACATAATGAAGTGTTATGTTTTTATTACCTTAGATTGAGTTATTTCTATCTACATACTCCACGGGTCCGCTTACATGGAATTCACCATGTTGTTTCTACAGTGGCCTTAAACGGACAAACTGCTACAGAATGCGTTTCATAAATAGGTTATCTGCTTCAGGAAAGAAGTGAAAGCGGGATGACATCGTAGTCCTGTGTCGGCCACCGTAGTGCTCCGAAAGTGAGGAGGAAATAATAGCGAAGGCTGATTTTGGTAAAGCTATTATAAATCTTGTTTTTCAAAGAATGTTGTTTTTGTGTTGAAAAGACAAAGATTTAATTTAAACACAATGCGCTGCTTTATTGTTTTTTTTCGCCGCAAATGTGGCACTGTTTCATCTTTTTCTGACGGATTGTGAGCGGGGCTGAAATGAAGGACTGCAATGTGCACCCACGCATTGCGAGAGCGAGTCTGGATGTGAGTTTGTGTGTGTGTGCTTAAAGGATAAAAGCAATTAGCTTGGCACTCGTACACGGGGCTAATAGCATCAGGATCTTGGACTGCAGTAAAAGCCCTGAGCTTCATTTCCTGAGTGTAAAAGTCAGGGGAACAGATCTGCTCGGGAACATCAGGATGAGAGTAAGGAGTCTCTAAACACAGTCACGGATTAAGATGAAGCTCCAGCCAACGCACCTGTTTGACCTCGGCCTGCAGGTGCCGCAGCTGCAGACACTGCTCCAGACGCTTGTGCGTGTGTTCGGCACTCGATTCCAGCTCGTGTTGTTTTTCACTCAGGAACTCCAGAAGCTCCTGAACTCTTGAAGCCAAATCCACGTCCTTCTCTCCCATGAGCTCCATGCCTGAACAACACATCAGAAAAGATGTCAACAGTGACTCAAACCGAGCTCAGATTTGTCGGCTCTCAGAAGTCAATATGACACATCTCTCATTACATTTACTCAAATCATGATTATTTTACCCCTACCATTTACATCCACTATGAGATTTGTGTCTGCCCAGAAGGGGGCGCTGTGACTCAAAGTGCTATGGCTCGAGCCATTTGCAGGTCTGTGATCTCACTGAGCAGTTATTATGGGAAGTGAGAAAACATGTCAGACAGGTGGGCATGTGATGGAATGTCCCAGCTGCCCAGTCGAGCGGTGATATACGGCATCGATTATCAGTGCATTTGCGTGTGTACGACTGCAGGGGTGCGTGATGGACAACCACCGCGTGTGTGCGTGCATGATAAAACAGAATATTCTACCGATGCAACAGCACACTTTAACCTCCATCCGCTAACCCTTACATCACCCCACTTATCCTCAGCTATCTGCCCGCAGGCCGTCTCCATGGGAACCCTACGGCGGTCCACGGGAGTCGGTTCCCATGGGAATGTGATGTGTGAGTGCCTCTGCAACATCGTGAGCATCCAGACCGTGAGCGATGAAGGGTGTCCACGGCAACCCCAGAGTGACGAGCGAAGGCCCCGTCGCCATGGAAACCCTGGTATGGGATGTAAGGGGAGTTTCCATAGTAACCTCGCTCCTTCATACGGCGTTAATATTACGAGAGATCCCAGGGCTGTATGGAGAAAAGAACACTCTCCGTCTCCAAACCATCTCTCCCTTTCACATACACACACATGTAGGGTCCAAAATGAACCACATCAGCAGGGAATAAAAGTGTTTCTCACTGGCCAAGAAAATACATTTATCTTTCTTGAGAACAAAAATATATTTTATTTTGACCCGACTAATGGCGCACATAATGCACATGATGCTGGGTTAACATCACAGTATATCACAAGTTAGCCAAAGTTCAGATTTTATTCGGCTCAATTTTGCATCACAACAAATTCTGTCGCTCGTGTTGCTGGACAACAACTTTCACTGACAATACATGACGTCTATCACTGTCAATGCAAACATCCCATACACAGTTTGAGTTTAATCTCTCCCTGGCGACAGCGTGAATCATGTCGTGTTTTATAATTAGAGCTGTCAATTTAGTGCGATTATGAAAAAACTGTTATAATAACTAACACATTTAACTAAGATGTATCTCACTGTTTGAAAGTGCACGCTTTCAATGAGTGATGTTGTCTATTGCAGTGCACACAGAATGACATTAAATTTAAGATACAAAAAGGGCTTTAACTTAGTGACCATTTTTAAGACATAAACAACACTGGTCCAGGAGCACTTTTTATTTCACTTATTTAAAACATTTTCAAATACAGCGGCGGGAAGGAAAACTTTAAGAGACCCTTTGAAATTATTTTCAGTTTTCGGGACTTTACTATTTATAGGTATGTGTGTGGGTCAAATGATCCTTTTAGTTTCATTCTGTGAACTTCTAACTATATTTCTAGTAGATTTCATTTGCATTTCTTTTCAGAAACTGAAAACTGGAGAAACAGGATAGAATAACAGCAAAGATACTCTGTATTTTTTCAGACCTCAAATACTGCAAAGAAAACAAGTTCAGATTCACTTTTAAACAACACAACAGTCATATTTCTACATCTTTTTAGGGATAAGTTCAAACATTATCTTTTTATGTGATAACCTGGAATTTCTCACAGTTTTCATGTGTTTTGTCATGTTGTCAGTCTTTCACATCGCGGTTGGATGAGGTTTGATTTTGTGGGAATGCAACGGACACTGGACTGGAAGTGACCACAACACATCTAGAAATAATGAATAAATGAACATTTGAATGGTCTCTTATTTTACATTTTAATTCAGTTCTATATGTTCTGTGTTAAAAAACAGAACCATCAAGTGCTTCTGGACCGGTGTTGTTTACATCCTACAGAATAGTCAACATCATCTGAGCGAACGCAAGAGCTGTTTTTACAAATATGTGGGTGATTGGAAATGATATATATCAGTAAGAGCATCACAAGTTAATATTGTGAGTTGTTTTGCGATTTGATTAGAAATGTAATCTATTGACAGCCCTAATTATACAAAATAATACATGTATTATGCTACAAATAAAGAGTATATTTATATAAACTTCTGGTATTTAAATTAATCACAAAATTGTTGAATGATTCAAACGGTATGAAATCAACTTGTAAAATACCTGAGCATTCCTCTGAGATCAGTTTGGGAGAGTTCATTTTGGACCATACATGCTAAAATGAATTCATGATCCTTATTTTTTCCCACTCATCCGTCTGTTTCTATCACTTTCTTTTTCAGCGCTTCCATCTCAGACAGCCCATAATAAGTGCAGCGGGTTTCTGCTGTTGTGTCCGTGGTAACAGTCAATAAAATGCATCAGCGCACGGAGGAGTGAGGATGGCTGATTCACACTCTTTTATCTCATCATCCCTCCTGCGTCCTTTCCATCTCTCATCGGCTCTCCTCCCGCTGTATGAGCTGTCAGAGCATCTCTATTATCTCATCTTACCACACTTTGACACGACTCAGATCAGCTCTGCCCAGTGCACTCAACTCTATGTAGATTGCAAACAAATTTGTTGACCCTCGTGAAAAATCCAATTGTGCAATTTTTTAGATTCGTGATTGTTTGATTTTTTACTTTTGCACTGCTCCAAAACCTGGAGATCCTCTTTCTGGCTAATTCCCAAAGTTACGTTGATAGATAGTCCATTTAATTATGTTACCTTTCTTCCAAGACGCATTTTTTGCCCACATTTTAAGGCAGCGTCACACGTATCCTCCGCAGTGTGAACGCAATCCCACAATGCATTGCGGCAAGCTTCGTTGGAAAAAAAATTCAATATGACAACTAAGCGGAGATGTTGATTATAAAAGAGCAATTCAATACTAAGAAATTTTGATAAATAATTAAAGAACTTTATATATAGAACTGCAGTGAGAAAACAACCTGTCATCACAGTGCAATCGTTCCTTTAAGTTAACCGTATAGGGTTTTGTGAACGCTAATTGCTTTCTTTTCTTACCTGAAGCCTGGACCTCCATGATGTACTGATGGAGGTCTTGTCCCTGTTGTATGACCTCATAGTTCATGTTGTTCATGGCCAGCTTGCGCTCGGTGTGTCTGAGGAGTCTCTGTTCAGCCAGTGTGAGTTCTTCCGTGTTGAAGTCAGATGCCTGTCTCATCAGATCCTGTTTCCATGCGTCAAGCTCTCCCATCACCTGTGACACAAACTGCACCGATTACCAGGATGCACCAGTGACATCACATGCATTAAACACGCATGTAAAGCACAGTATACGCCACGCACTAAACTGAAGTTAAAAAAGTTTCATTTTTCCCCACACACACACCTCCAGTGCGTACTGCTCAAAGATGCGGAGCTGCAGGAAGATGTCCAGTTTGATCCTGCGCTCGTGAAAAAGCTCTTCCATGTGAGCCTGAGCTTCATCCAACTGCTGCAGGACACCCTCGATATGAGCCACAGAGCTGGCGTGAGGAAGTTTATTACAGGCCAATGCTGAGTCTCTGTTTGAGTACGCAAAACACATGACAACAGATCGATCACAACACAAGATATGTTCAGGACGAACCGGTATCAGATATCATATCAACATACAGCAGCATCATGTATGAGGACCGCCACAGAGGTAATTGTGGAAAAAATGCATTAAAATTGATCTGCGAATTGAATTTTGGACCTTCTAGGGCGTATTAAGATGTGATGCTCATGCGGGAGACACGAGCTCCAATCTGGCCGATCCTCCCCCAACACCATCTTTTTACATTTAATATCAAATTAAATAAACAAAATGTATTTCACTAAAATAAAAATTCAAAAGGCATGTAAAAAATCAATTACAGGCAATATTAACAGAAAATATTGTATCGTAAGCAGAGAATCACCGTCAGGAAGGAGCGCAGAACGTTCTGATGAGAGTTCGTTAAACTCACCGCAGGTGCTGAATAAGCTCCTCCCCCTCTTTGATGACATTGAGTGTGGCGTCCAGGGTGCTGCTCTGCTGCTGCTGAAACAGTCTGATGAGCTCCTGAACCGCATCCACGGAGTCAGAGTTCACCAGGGGCTCCACCAGAGTCTTCTGCAGGTCCTCCATCCACGTCCACAGCTGCAGAGACAGGGAACAGATCGCGATTGCAACTACCAGACAACAGAAAGCATTGTTTCATGTGACTGTGCGTGCATGACCTCTTTGGTGTGGGTGTGAAAAGACACGGAGATATCAAGTAGCAGTTTCCTCTGCTCCACCCGCCGCACAAACTCCTGAACTCTGACCTCCAGGTGATGGGCGGCAGCGTAGATCTCTTCTGGATCACACTCACCCGTCTGAGCCAGCTGCTCGGCTGCCTCCAACAGCTTATCCGCATTAGTGTAAGTGTTCTGATGAGAGAGACACACAGAGAGATCACATAAAACAATGAGAGAGATTATAAAAGAGCTTTTTTTTTAAAGGCTGGCCAACCAAAATGCTCTTAGTGAGCATCACACGCTGGATCCACATCACGATGGTGAACAGTAATGTCTTTCTTTTCGATTCTCGTGCTCTCAATATGCACGCTAACACAACATATTGTGAGTTTGTTCTGACCTGTGCCACCTCCTGGAAGTCGTCGTGTCGTTTCTGTAGCGCTCGTGCTCTGTGCACCGACTTCCCAACTCCTGTGTGTTTACTGAGGAACGCCTCTCCGTGGTTTTCAATCCAGTCCAATACCTGTGAGCACACACACGTTACCACTGGACTGTTCCGAATTTCAAGGAAATACATTTTAGGGTCTGTGATGATACATAAGGGAGCTGAAGCAAAAAATAAGCTTTAAAATGATTGTCTGCAGGAACCAAAAACACGTCGTTAGGGATGTGATGATGCGATTTGATTTATGATACTGATATCACGATACGATTTATTTTCACAGTCGAGACAAATTAGAAATGAACAACTGCCCTTTTATTATTTCCCAAACGCTGCACATATCTTTTATAAAATAAAAATATATTTTATGTCAAATAACAAAACTAAACTGTCCAAATCAATACAAAAGTTTGATTAAAAAAAACTAATTAAGACTTTTCTCTGTTTTACATTTAGGAAATTTCAGCCCACGGTTCCATGTTTGCCGAAACACAGCAGCTCCTGCTGTTCAGAACATGTATTGCCTTTCAAATAACATCTCAACCGGCTTCAATCCTCTCACATTATAATAGATTTTCAACCAGCTCACTGTGAATGATTACATCCCTACATGTCGTAAGTTGAATCATTCTTTTCAATGTATTGAAAATAAATTACAGTCCTTGGGCAGCATTCAAGCTCTTGATCACAGTGAACTAAACTCTCCCGTTTGACTGATCCTCTACAAACTACATCATTTACTGCATTTACAACAGCTCTAGTGGAAAAACAATATTGGAATGAACCATTGACATGAAATTAAATTTCCTGATCACTGATCCTAATGCTGAAAGCAAGATGAAATTGAGTCTGTTCTTTGATAGCACAGAAAAAATTAATAATGAAGTAATAATTGAGATACAATAGAAATGCCATTTGTGATTTCTCTATCCTTTGGGAACTATTGCAACACATCCTTATCGCAACTCCAAGCTTAAACGTTTAATGACAATGGCCTCTGAGGTATTTTGTAAAGACTTAAGAGTGACTTTGTCAGGAGTCTGCTCTTTTTAGTTCACTAGTCAAGCTCAAAGCCCAGAGCAGGCTGATTTCTCTAGAACGGATCACATCAAAGAAAACACACAGCCCCGACTGAGAACCGGTGAAGGTACAACGAAAAAAAACCCTGAAAGCATCGGCCACAGGAAGTGAAGTGTATTGTTGAAGGTATTGACTGTAGGCCAAGCACAATACTGTTGTCCCTTGAGGATGCTGAGGCAATCTCAGTCAGCTATATGAGTCCCAATCCGTGTCACTTCCTCTAATACCCTCCGTACTTCAAATTTTGTTCTGTCGTCTGTAAAACATCTTTACACGTGAATATCTTCAAACAACTGCTGAAAGCTCAAGATACTAGGTCGTAGTTTTCAGAAGCCCCTACTCATCACTGTTTGGTCAATAGTTCTACAGCGTATGTGTGCATGTCTGTGACGAATGCATGTGTTTGTCTATGGACATGCAAGCATCTATGTTTGTTTAACGCATGAAATTGTATGTGCATGCATGTGTCTCTTGTACTGCATCCATGTGTTTGTGAATGCACAGCTGGGCAAGGTATGCATGTGTTTCTTCGTGTGTTTCCACACATGCATGTCTGAGTGAAGTTTGCATGTGTTTGTGCATGTGCGGCTGGGTGAAATTTGAATGTGTTTGTGCGTGTTTGCAGGCATACAGGGTGAGCATGCATGTGTTTGTGCATGTGCGGCTGGGTGAAATTTGTATGTGTTTGTGCGTGTTTGCAGGCATACATGTCTGAGTGAAGCATGCATGTGTTTGTGCATGTGCGGCTGGGTGAAATTTGTATGTGTTTGTGCGTGTTTGCAGGCATACATGTCTGAGTGAAGCATGCATGTGTTTGTGTGTGCATGGCTGAGTAAAGTATGCACGTGTTCGCATGCATGCATGTCTAAGTTATGTGCGCATGTATGTCCATGTTAATATGCACTTGTGGGTTGATTTGTTTGTGATTAGTGTTTGTGCATATTTTCGCAAGCATGTCTAAATGAACTATGCATATATTTGTGTACATTTACAGTATGTCTGTGTTATTGTGAGTATTGTTAGTGTGTGCACGTCTGAGTATTGTATGCAGGCATGCATATCTGTCTGCACATGTATGAATGTGCACATGCATGTATTTGTATTTGTGGTCATGCACATGCATGCATGTCCACGTTACCTGTTGTACATCTTGCTGAAACACACACAGCTGAAGTCTCTGGTGCAGCCGGAGCTTGCGGTGTTGCAGGAGACCTTCTAGTCTGCGATACTGATGAACAATGTCATGGACCACCTCCAAGATCCCCCTCACTGCCTGACTGTAGTCCGAGCCAGCTGTCAGAGACCCAGAGTCAGCAGGAGGCTGAGGCCTCTGCAACACATCCAGCAGGGTCTTCCCTTTCTGACTAACCTGAGATCAGAAAGACCACAGAGCTTTAGTCATTCAGAAAATGATCAGGCTACATTCTTTTACACAATTCATATTTCATGATACAAGAACCCCTCACCTCTGTGTATGCTGTGGTGACCTGCTCATACAGGTTCTGATGGTTATGAATCGCCATCTTAAGCTCTTGCGTCGTCGTCGGAAACCCGGTTTCACCGCACGAAGTCACCCAGCCCTCTATACTAGACAGAAACTGAGAGCGGCACAGGGAGAAAAACTCTCTTAATCTCGAAACAGCGTAAAAAGTCTGTGTTACAAATCCATCGAGGACAGAGCGGCAATAAACACTCATTAAAAACAAGACTTATTTAAAGACAGCGTGGCTTAGAGTTATACAAACCGGGGTCATAAATCAAACATGCACATTTATATAGAGGAGTTATTAGTGTAGATAGCTGATTGAGGCCGACACAGGAACATATCTTGGCAAAACGGATGAAATCAAGGTTATTGAATCGATGTCAAAACAAATATTTATATTCACCTTTCACCTAATGAAAAATCCCCAGGAGTCCAAAAACTAATTAAGAGTTTCAATTAAGATGGATTGCTCTTTATAACTAGAACAGTTTGTTATGCGCTGTAGACAATACTTTTCACCTAACCTCAAGATTTAAACCATCCTGTTACCTGCTCAGACGTGTGGTGAAGCACAGACGACATAGCCAGGATGGCGCTGCGCTCCTCCAGAGCTGAAGCGAAAGTCTTCCACTCCTGATCTAACTGACCGGAGATCTGCTGTATCTGAGGCGCGGCGTAATGACCGGCCTCGCACAGACGTGTCGCCACGGAGACGATGCGTGAGATATTCACGTACGCGTTCTGAAAGGAAAAAGAAATTGAGTCCTGCATGCCTATATCAGGTCAGGTCTTGTCTTTGAACAGCTGGACGTCCTACCATGGAGTTCATGGCGAAGTGGTCGTGTTGCGTCTGTAGATCCACGGTGTGCTGGTAGCTGACGCCGATGTCTGTGTGCGTCTGCAGGAACAGCTCTTTATTGTGTCCTATCCACTCGAACATCTACAGCGAGAGAACGGAGAACACACATGACTGTGGTCCATAAATGACTATGTTGGATCAATTGTAAATATTAACAAAAGAACAGAAGAAATTGTAACAGTGGTGGTGAGGCGTCGGTTGATTTAGTTCCACGTTAGTGTTGCAGTGATCGACAAGTAAATCTTAATATACACGCACTCATTTTTGAGTTTGGCTGCTTTACAAGCAAAAGCCTTTAGTCTACTGGCTCCAGAGGAGCACAGATGGGCTCTCTCAGCACGACCGGAGAGCGTGAGACTCTCTCTCCGTTTGGTCTTAAACGGAACACTAGGGCTCATGCAGACATCGAGAAGTAGAAGTGAGCATATCATAATTATTCAATTATTCATTATTTACACTTTCTACAACATAATGACAGCTGCACCTTGATGACTTTTATTTTTTTTGTGGTCTTGACACGAATGAGAATTTTGCTCGATTGCCTTGGTTCCCCTCACCTTCTCAGCATCCTGCTCGTACAGCCGTAGCTGAAAGCACTGGTCCAGCTGCTGTTTGCGGTTGTGCCAGCCCTGGAGCAAATGCTGCCGCGTAACCTGAAGTTTGTCCAGCAGGGTGGCGATCTTGGGCACCATACTCTGGAAGTCCGCCCCCCCCGAAAGCCTCCCGTCACCACCGTCCCTGATCTTCTGCAGGAGCCGCTGGCCCTCATGATCCAACTCATCCACAGGAGCCTTCGTCATGGTCTTCCTCAGCCGACCGTGTTCCTCCAGGAGTTTCCGCGCTTCTTCCGCGTTGGCGGCCAGCTCTTGGCGGGAAAGAGCCTCCTGCAGCTCCTCCAGCCGAGAGAGGAGGTGCAGAGCGCCTCCGGTGAACTCCTCCAGCGAGACGCGCAGCTCGGTCCATTCTACGTGATTGTACTCCAGCGTTCCCTCTAGATCTGACGTCAGCTGGGACGGGTCCACCAGTTTGGTCAGACCTTCCACAGAAACCATACTGGTCTAAAGGAAATGAAAAAGAAATCACAAATGATTCTGTGTCGTCAATCCTACAACCGATAGACGCTACAGAGACTTTACTGTAAATAAGTCACATATACTGCTTTATTGTTTTATTTATTGTGTCTCAGCAAATGCTTGATTTTGACACAATGTAAATAAATAATGTGTTTTGTACAGCACTGTCCGCTGGGATTACATTTTTTAATTCCTACCGTCAGGAACTCCGGATGGAACTTCCATCATCTCTCGAATGCGCGTGAACCAGAGGTGCATTCGAGAGATGACGGAAGCTAGACATCAAGGTTAATATTTCAAAATTTCAACATTGATATTTCTCTTAAACAAACGCACGGATTCGCTTCAGAAGACCTCTGTTAAAACCACGGAGCCGTGTCAACCGTTCGTTGATGGATGGATGCACTTTTTGGAGCTTCAGAAACTCAACACCCATTCTAACGCTTGGAACTAAAATGATACGTGGTATTATAACTCCGACTGCATTATTCTTCAAGAAGAAAGTCATATTCACTTAGGATGCCTTGAGGGACAGTAAAACATGGGGAAATGTTGAATTGCTAGTAAAGTATCCCTTTAAAAAATATTATTAGTGAGGTGCACTGTACTTCAACTTAAATAGTATTTTCCCCACCGCTGTATAATAACAACTACAAGAGGAATAAGAGAGCAATCATATGCACAGCATGTACAGCCACGGGTACACTGTGTTCAGTATGCCAAAAAACCTTTAAAAAAAGCTTACGCTGCACAAAATTCTGACGCTAGATAAAATATTTGTCATGTCACTGTCTCCTCTTGGTTTCTCTGTAGACACAATTGCATTCCTATACCTCAAAAGTGAACTTGGCGCTGCCAAAGTTGGTCTTCTGCTTCTGCCAGAAGTTGTCTGGTTTGATGATGAGTGCCACGCAGATCTCCGCTGGAAACGACTCCTGTAGGGTCTTCAGCAACGGCTTGATCAGATCCCACTTAGAGCCGCGCATGTCAATGATCACCGTAAACCCTCGCTTACTTACATCCTCACTGCAAACTCAACACACGCAGAATGTTAGAGGAAGACTTATATAAGACCATACTGTTTTATAATGTATATGCTTATGCTTTCTAGAAATGCTTGCACGGTTACTGATGAATTCCTGCGCTGTGCCTTCTGTTACATGACATTGCATCAGAATAGGAGAAACGTCAATATCTCATCCTTATGACAGATCTGCCACTGGACAGATCTAAAGCTGCAGTAGGCCTACACAATATGAATTATTACACGGCTCGTTGAAATGCTTGATTCTGATTGCCCAGTCGCGATTTTCAGGTTCATTTTTCCAAATAACAACCTGTCAAAACTATTAACACAACCAGGATGCACCAAATCATTATGGCAGGTTTTTTTTAACAAATTAAATATAAATATGTATTTTAATAACATATATGACATTATATTTACAAATGATTGTGTTCTCTATTCTGCATATCGCTGCTGTCTTTCTGAAACCTCGTGTCTCCATATTTCGTGATTTTTGGACGTCGTTTCGTACCTTAAAACCGAAAGTAAATGGCCTTTTCCGCGATAACAACTGACTGCCTGTACATTATCCCTTACTTACTGTATGTCGTTCTTTTGAGTATGCTGTTATTTTTCTTAAAAAAAAGATTTCAACCATGATTTCAAACAGTGTGTTCTCTGTTCTGCATATCGAAAATTCTCCTGTTATTTATTTGCCCTCATCACACGGCTTGTTGGAATGCTTGATTCTGATTGGCCAGTCGCGATATGCAGGTTTGTTATTCCCACATAACAACCTCTCAAAACTAATAATACAAACAGGATGCACCAAATAATTTTGGCACGTTTTTTCGACAAATTTAATATAAATATGTATTTTAATAACATATACTTATAAACGATTGTGTTCTCTATTCTTCATATTGCTGCGTTCTTTTTGAATGGTGTGATGTGATTTTTGGCTATTAATTATAACTATTATTAAACCCTTTATGTTTGTCACTGGGTATTGCAAATATCTAACTAATAAAAAGGTATTTAAAAGTGCTTATCAGCTAGAACAACACAGTATTTAATCATTAAAAAAGTACAGTTTTTTTCCTTGCCTTGAAAACAGGAAATTTGGACCGGCAAGGTTTTTAAAAGAACAGCGATGATATTTAATACTTCATCATCACGTATCCAGAAGTTCATAATCGTGACAGTCCTGACCTGGGTACACTGAAGAGGTACGTCACCAGCTTACGCAGCTCCTCCTGCTTTATTCTGTCATGGTTACTCCGTGCAGGGAACGTGAGGATGGGTCCCCCTCTCTTATCTCTTCCTCCTGAAAACAAGAGGATAACTTTATTACATAAATTGCTTGATGGCCATAATTATGTTAATACCCACGAGTCTGTGTGTGCGTGTGCGTGCTTAAGTGCCCGGTGAGCTGTTCTCAGCTGGAATAAAGAAAACCGGAGACGTGCACGATGAATGAATGTGTTTATAATGCAGATAACCATTTCCCACCTGAGACAAAGGCGACTTTCTCTCTCAAAACAGTCAAGACATCAGACGCCTTTATTCCGTCATTCCTAAGAGAGCCTGATGAGAAAGAGGGAACTGGAAGAGAGGAAATAACAAGAGAAAGGCAAAGTCAAATGTTTTAGTCGTCGATTTCAAAGCATGTGTCTTCTCTGAAAATGAATTATTCCAGAAATATTCCTCACTATAATAAGAGTCTACTAATGTGACTGTTTAAATTTCCTACGTAACTTTTGGCAACGAGACACATGAAAAACAACCCCATTTGACATCATGGTGAATTAGATTTGATAGCCACTGTTTCTATAAGATCATAAAGATTTTATCACGTCACTTTAAACATTTTAGAATCTAGCACCACTCATATATACTACAGTGCTTTTTGCCATTTTCTTTTTGAAGCTTTTCAGCCCTTTTTCATCATAAATTTCTGTTGTACTCTGCCGTTTCTTCCCATTTCCATGACCATAACATTTTTAGTGAGATATTCCTTATAATTATCACATTTTCCTCAAAATCCACCAAAGCAGAAACCAAAGTCACATTCTGGCATAACAGCAAACCCGTACGACACGTCTAACTAAACATCGGATGTGCTAAATATCTCTGTATTCAAATGTGTGCAAATATGGCCCAAACAAATACATTGTTACAGCAGCACTGTTCAGTAAACATGTAAACATGTTTCAACCGTCAGTATGTTTCCTACATGTATCACAAGGGACACGCGTATACTGTAAATACCGAACAACATCATTGAGCATAATTCTTAGTGATTTGACCGTGGAAAATAGAGTAGTAGGCCACAGCAGGTCGTGCGAGGGGGGCCGGGGATGCCCAGCTGTTGGCACGACTCCTTCTGTTTGGATTCATTAGTGGTGTAATCTTCCTGCTCTGTAATCCCGCAGCCGACAGCTGGGCGCTGGGGCAGCCGGTGGGAAAAAGTTCAATCACACTTAAGCACACATAGAGGGCAGACACACAAACACAAGTTGCACGCTTACAGATGTGGCACACGCTCCGCACTTGTCCAAACACACTCTCACCACTGTGAGATACATCTGTTAGGGCTTTATGAGACAGAAAGGTCTTTACAGTGTTTGCGGGTATATTTCATCTCTCTCTCGCAGTCTAGCTCCCATCTGCGGACTACATAAAGTATTAACCTGAGTGCAGGAGTCTGATGCTGAACATGGCATGTTAAATTTACTGTGAGAACTGACTTTACCAGCATCTGCTAGAGGGCACACGGCACTGAGCACACACATACACGGACAAGACTGTTTAAACGGGTTTTACAAGTTTACATTTGTATAATCTATGCACAGTTGCTGTGTCTGTGTGTTTACAGTTTTTTTTATGATGTTCAGTTATTCATAGTGTAAGATTCTAGGTATTTATATTCATAGGTTCCTCACGTACACTTTGGTTCATTTCACAAGATATTAACTTGTTAATGAACGATTCATTTTTAGGTGAACTCACAAAACAGTTGTTGGTTCATTACGCTGAGATTCATCTGTACCAACACTGACACTCGAGCTTGAGCTGTTTGTTTACATTTACATATTGTACACTACTGTCAAATATTATTAATACTTTTTCGTTAAGTATTTGGCTTTGTAAAGGTGTCACACTTTTATGACAAACATATTTCAACAATAGAAATGTCATACATTTGTGTCAAGCGTAATGTTATGTTACACATCCAAACGAGCCCACCGGGGTTTGGAAATAGCCAGCTAACAAGTTCAGTGTGTTCACTAATAATGACTTTTTGTTTATTCTTTTACATTCTGAAGAAATATTCAGTAATTCTCATCTGTTTCACTGTTCATTTGTTCAGAGAGTTGTAACAATCGTTGAAGTCCTCATACGACCCCGCGCAGAATGATCGGCTTTGATGAAGGCCCCTGTTGATTCAAGGAAGCACAAGAGCGAATCGATTCATTTCCTTTGAATCACTCTCGCTGTTCTCTGATGTCATTTCCGGATCGGTCTGCGCAGTACTGCGCCGCATCAAATCGACGATTCAAAAAATTACAAATCTCTCAACAAATGTAAAGTAAATATACGAACACGCCAAGACATAAACATCTACGTATATATATTTACTGGCATAAATGTGTTGCTTTTTTGCTTCGAGGAGAAATTAAAGTCATATATACAGTATGCACTTCACATTTTAATGTCAGACAGGCGATGAAAGATGTCAGAGGAAAAAAACAATAGGTTATTAAAAGAGCATTTTACGTATTTGAGTGGTCAATTATATAGGACAAAAAATACTTAGGAAGTTAATGGATGAATTTTATTAATTTTTACCTTAAAAATATTCTTATAAAAATATTATGAAATCATCCTTAGATATTCACTTCATTCTGTTAATACGCTCCAACAAAGAAATGTTACATATTATACAAGAACAATACTATAGATTTTATAGAGGCTACATATTCATTTTTGGAAACAATGGATTACTTTTCTTTTTCTTGATGACTTCTTCATAATACATTTTATGAATGCTTCAGGTGCACATGGTTCACATTTCAGTTCAAGTATTTATTATTTTCTGTTCTATGCTTCCAAAATGTCATTCAGTTAATTGAAAGATTTTAATAGTTACAACATAAATTCATTTTGGTCTCTGCAATGGTATATCACGGTCTTGACAAAACGTTCACAGCATTTAAGTTGCAGGCCCCAAAGGAATAACAACTTTTCTAATGAGCTGCTAACTGAAAAATGGTAACGTAACCAATTTGCATACTACATCCTGAGTAGTAATCTATTTGAGAGAATAATATTTTCCACATCATAGTAAATTTACATTGCGCTGCTGTTTAAGAGTTTGACCAAAAAAAGCAGGAGCATATTTTCTTTAATTATGTTGTCTGCCTTTGTAACAGCCGTCATTTTAATATGATGTTGAAGAAAAATAGCAAACAATAAGAGATGAAGCTGAAATCATTTGCAGTGAATGAATGTATCTACATGTTGACACGTTCAAAAACAGTATATCTCACTAAAGTATCTTTGTATCTAATGTCTTGTTGCAATCTCAGTGCCCTTTGACATCACCACCCAAGTGTGTACTATTAGTGCATAGTATGCATATAGAAATTGAAACCAACAATGTTTTTTCTTTCACATATTCCACCTGCACCACAACTGATCCGAAGTTACACATACAGTGCACTCAAGCTACACATGTAAGTGCATTCCCTGTGAATCGATCCTCAAGAATAATCGCCAGCATCATGCTTTACAGGGTAAGATACAGGATCTCTACTGTAAATCATGCAGACGCAACTAAATGTTACACCTGTAAACAAAGACCGGATTGCTGGACTACTGTCAGCCAGCTGCATGGTGGATGTTGCGGTCTCAGCGAATACTGAAGATGGTTTTGTAACATCTTAAAATGTCAGATGAAAGAAATGAGCATCGGTGGGATGTCACATGTCTATCCTCTGCATACAAAGTGCCGTATCCATATTTCATAAGGATGCCATGCAGTGTTTTCTGCATGCTTTATGAGATCCTCACGTATGCTTCATGCGAGTGCACAGATTGACCACGTGGCTTTGCCTGTTATTCTATATGATTTAGTTAGATCTGTATTTGGTATTACAATGATGATCCGTAACACATTTTTCACTGAACATCAATAGAAGAATGGCTGTTACAATAACACCTGGAAGTGGCCCTGATAAAAAGGTCAGGATGAAGTATTCTCTGTTTCCCATGTTACAGGATCAGGGTGTATCCACATAAACAGTAACACAAAGCCCTGTAGGACTACAAGGAACTAAAAGTCCCCCGAACCGAAACCAATCTCGCCAAAACATTGCCAAATGCCCCCGCAGGATCGAATCCTGCCAAGGACAGAAAGAAAAGACACATGACCAGTACGATAAGTTTTTGCTCCTCAGGTCCACCCTATGGGAAGTCTGAAAACAATGGTTGGCTCAGATTTGGTGTTAGTATGAACGATTGTCTCATGTAAGCTGTGAGATCAGGAACTGGTTCCAGTTCAACAACACAGGCCTGTGATTGTATGTACTGGAGCTTAATTTATGGCTTCAAGTCTAGGAATGGAATTCAAGGAATGGGTTTTTTTCAGAAGGTCTGCGCTGTGCATAGAAATAAACTAGGAGTTGATTAGAAAAAGAATCGATTCTTTGATTCAAATAGTAAGAATGGAGATTTCTGAATCAGAAATCATTTGACTCAATTGTGGGAATCGAATCGACTAGCAGGTCCGTGTGTGACATCACTAGTACTGTGTTCATTATAAATGACCAAACTATTACACATCCCAGAAGAGACTTAACAGTAAGCACCGGGTGGATTTTGAATCATCCTAGTGATTTGAATCTTTTATGAGGTCGGTAGCTAATCGATTACAATTAGTTGACTGAACAACACTTGAAAAGTAGTAAGCGAACACAAGCAATGTTTTAAGAAATGGCAGAAATAGCAACAACATTTTTGCTAAATTAGAGTAGAAATACATTGTTTTAAAAAGCAAAACATACGATATTTCATGGTGATATTAGAAGGAAGCACACGTATGGAGAAAATGTTATTTATTGTAACTTGCTTTGAATAAAATCTTCTGCCAAATGCATTCATACTAACTAATGCCTTATATTACACTGTTTATTATAATATCACACCTGAAGAATCAAGCAAATAAACTAAATGTCAAATTATCGAGATTCTGGATGTTCAAAAACCTTGAAAATAAAATAATCAATAATAAATAAAGCCTTGTATTTGGTAAGAGGAAGCCAACAGAAATTAAACTTGATCCTTTGGATGATGTGTATTTCGAGACATTAAAGGCTCTAAAAATAGACCCTTAAACACTTGTGTAAATCACACTTTTACTAAAGCAAGCCTGCATTTTCAAACAGAAATGTGATTTGGCAATCTGCTAACCTGTGATGCTTTTAAAACATTACGTAGTCCATTCTGTGATAAAAGTCTGTCTTTTTATTTCTGTCATTCATTGATGACAAATGACAGAGAGTAAAACAGTTTTATGGTAATGAAAAAAACTGCCACCGATGATGGACACAATCCAGAAATACTTCTCAAATTGATTTCACTGTCTCCTGGCCAACACAATCACTGAATGTACCTTTTCTACTCAAAGTCCCGAGCTGGAATCTTGGCAACAGTTGCTACAGCAACACCTCTGGCCTTCATTCAAGAGAGAAATGGCCTGCTGAGGATAAATTGTGCGGTGATGGTGGGCTTGCTTCACATTTAAGCACAGTCATCTACTCTGCCAGTTGAGAGTAACTTTATGTGTCTAGTAAAATCCATATCTTTAGGGATTATAGTAAATCATCTAACGCAACACGAGGTCGAGATGCTGAAGATAGGGCTTTTAAAAATGGTGTAAAATAAGAACAGTATGCGACTTCTAAAAAAATGCTCTAAAGATGTATGGGCCATATTTTTCAAAGAACTTCTGTCTTACTGCACTTAAATATTCTGCCAAAACTCCTATCGGTGACATTAAAAAAACATTTAATGTCTTACAGCATATAACTCCTAAATTATGAAAGTCTTGCAAAATCACCGATGCAACAGATTCCTCATTATAGAAGCTTATCTTAACTCATTTGTATGTACTCCTTCGACTCTTGGAAGTGTAGACACTTTTTAGCTCAACGTGTGATGTGTCACACAGGAAACACTGGATTACAAGTTCCCATCTAATGTTTTTGTCTGGGTGACTGACCAGTCCAATGTGTCTCCATAGTATACACTTACAAGCAGAACATCCCGCACTGATTCAAATGATATTTACCTAACAGATTATAAAACTGAGAGAAAGCTTGTTGACTTATCAGGATGTCCCTAAAACTTCAAACTTGGGCCCCCTAGCAACCAGCATAACACCCTAGCAACAGCCTGGAAACAGCCCACAACACCCTACAGCATCCTCGTTGTTTAAACCCCACTACATTTATTGGGAAAACTGTTACAGTTTAGCAAGAACGTTGCTGAATGCAAATTAAGTGTTTATTTGCTCAAACAAATGCAATAAAAATAAAATTGTTTTATTTTATTAAGTTTTTATTCTGTTTGTTAGCTGCATTTTGAGTTATTATTACTTGATCAAAACAAGCCTACTGCAGTTTGGTTGATTTTGCTTGGAATACACAATACAAATCGAGATTTTTGCAAATTAACTCTTCAAAAGTACTAATAAATTGAACATTGAACTGGCAGGAAAAGTATATTCTGTTGATTTATGGACTTAATTCACAAGCAATCGTACATTCAACAGCTCAAGATGTTTATTTAGAATGACTGAAAGTCACAAGCGTGTTAGAGTTGAATAGAGATATCGCAATCTCACAATAATATGCGAACATCCTTTTTCTGGCAAATCTTCACCTTTAAATGTCAAAATATTTAGATGAGAAACTCTACTTGCTTGTAATTTCTGCAAAGGATGCCAACAGAACCATAGCAACCATACAAATTATTTTGAGTTATTATGTAACAGCGATATTGAGAAGGTCTGTACGCACATCCGAGCTTGTATTCATCATGACAATAAACTGCACACAACTAATATGAGAAAGGAAACACAGCGGTTGAACTGGAGAGTCGATGATGGAGGAAACCACAAGCTAAGTAGCTTAAAAGTGATTTCAGCATTATTACATCTTCATGGGTTTTAGCCAAATATCTGGCAACCCCAGATACGGTGGGCTTCGGCCAAATTTGATGACTTTGAAATAATGTTTATTTGCAATGTTGCACAAACGAATAGCTCTGTTTTCACTTCATCTCTGTTCTTTCAATTTAGACAAGACCCCAGATGGGCGTCTGGAGGGACGCAGCGCTTGAGCGTGATGCCCATTCCTGCAACATGACTGTGATCTACCTCTCTGGCACAGCGGTGTCCGTCTCCGCAGCCTCTCTCACAGCATCTGACATTCACACGGGCAAGCGACAACCTGATTCCCAGACGTCCGATGCTGTGTAAATGATTATCCCTCCCAGTGTGAACATACTAATCCGATGATGAGACAGAGAGAAATCCAGGCACTCTTTGACTCTGAATACTGAATGTTGGATAAGAGTGCAGGGGGTCTGAGGGGAATGGGATGATCACTGGGGGGGACACTCAGAAATCTGCCTCGTGTCCACAACTCCTGATATTACTACTGAGACCTGAGAGCGTTCATAATGAAGATCAGGACTAGCTGTCACGCTGGGAGCAGTCACAAGGATCTTGTTTTATGCAGTAAACCTAATGTTTTGAGTCAGATAATGTCTGTTTTTCTCTTGAGTTGACTTTGTATGTGGGTGTGAAATACCCTTTCGTCTTCTTCAAAGACCAAGTTTGTCTTTTTTTGTAAAAATTCGTATTTGTGGCCACGTCTGTTAAATTCATCCCTAACTTAAATATTTGAATTATGTGATTATAGGAGCATCAAAGTAGTTTTATTTAACCGTAAAAATTATTTTAAAAACATGCCTTTTTATTTCTTTAGATTATTATATGATAGATTTCAAGATAAATTGTCATTTATTATCGATAAATACTGAAATAAATGATTTTATTGAGAGGTGGGATTTCAATGTTATATTTCCACAAAATGTTCTTCACAATATGTCGGATGATTTTATGTAGAAAACAGTAAATCGCAAAAAGACTTTGGGTGGGTTTTCACAGACTAGGAAACATTTTTGTATATAAATAAACACAATAAACCGCACTGATTTTAAGTTCGAACGATGTTGTGTCAACAAGGGAAATGTCATAAAAAGTCAAATTTTTATCGGGGCAATATGTCACGTGTATATCTGTCAGCCAGAACAACCTTTGATCGTTTTGTTTGTTATCCTTTACATTTCCACTGTGACAACTTACCCCAAACAGTGAAAACATTTGACTCAATGGGCATGTGTGTTTAATGAGCTGAATCTTTTATGATGCTGTAAAATGAGGGTAATGTTTTAGTAATAATAATGAATCCTAATGTAGTATTCTCGTGACACACATGGATGTTCGCATTCCAACACACAATGACACACACACACACACAGCCTGCATACACACATACATCAGCAATATACAGATAAATGGTTCATGTTGCCATGCAAAGCAGAACTAGGTCAATGTTAAGGGTCATCGTTCAAGAGCTGGTGAGTGTATAAAATGAGTAAAGCACAGCTGGTTGAGGTGTCAGGTTGGACACACGAGCAGGATGGATTGGCTGGATGCAGCACATGAGACAGAGGGCCCATCGCGCATTTCTCCACGGCCATGAAATGTCTTTCTATGGCTCGTACAGTAGCGACACTTGGGGCTGTTTGAGGGAATCAACAGGCTTCGGGCTCAGAAACATGAATCAATGTCACGACCGACAAAAGGCTGTACCACTCCCGCGCCAGCCATGGGGGCCGCGCAGCGCGATACACGGCGCGTCCAGAGGTGATAGTAGCGCAATTAGAGAATGTGTTGAAGGTGTGAGCATCAAGTGACAGGTGAAGTATGGTGCCCTGTTTATTTCAATGGGGATTCCTCCCTCTGCCCCACAATAACCAAATACTAAAAGGGCGTTGAACGTGCCGAAGCGTTCTTCATACACGAACATCAACCTGGCTTTGAGGAGCGCGGCAGTCATCGCACATATATGTGTTGCAGAACATGTGCATAACCTACGACATGTGATGTATGGGATGGGTGTGCTGCGTGTCCAAATGAATGACATTCAAACCTAATGGGGCACGAAAGGAGTGGGCTTCTAACGCCGTTAAACTCCACAACTCTACACGAGCAAACTCACAATGAAAGTCACATTAGCACAAAAGCGCACGCACGCCTTTTACATGCAAGTGTACCTGTTTTGAAAAACGGCTCCGTATCTGGATCGTTCGGTCCTTCCTCGGCCGCCTCGGCAGAATTCATCATTGCCATCATTGCAGAATACGCCTTCCCACAAACGATGATAGCAAACGGTGTTCACACCCACGAATCTTTGTCATCTACGTGAGGAGATCACCGGAGCGCGTGGCCGTCTCCATTTGCGAACGCTCGTAGTAGCGGAATAATGACAATGATGCCCGAGGTCCCGATACTGTCGAGCGCGCCGCCGGGCGCTATTGTTCCGAGCCCACCCACCTCCGCGAGACCACTATTGGGGGACCCCGATACAAACAGTCAAAATATTATTTCTTCAGGTAAATCCTTTATTCACTCATCATCCCTCCCTCCTCGCGATGCCTCGGCCGCCGTAAATAATGGCAGCACTCACCCACGCCGCTTGAACGGGCTGAACGAAGCCTCCACGATGGGTTATTATCACACAACAAACAAAGCGTGAAACAAAAGGAGAGTTTTGTCAAGAGGTGTTGCAGATCGGGGTTCTTGTTCTTTATTCTGATGCGGCATGAAGAGCTGGACCAATCTGTCCTCCTGATGCGCTCCAGCGCTTCCTAATAATGGGGTGTGCGCGCGCGCGCGTGTGTATGTGTGCGCGCGCGCGCGTTTCAGGAGGCCGGAGAACCCCTGCTATCACCAACATGAACACAATCAATAAACTGGTCTGCAAAATAAAAATAGTTCACAAAATTGATTTTTAGAAATGGATAATGATTCACAGACTACTAATTTTGGTAAAATTATAGTCATGCATATGGAAATCTATACATGAACGTTCTTTTATTCAAATTCATATTTAGTTCGTTTATTATTTATTCACCCTCATGTCTCCTCAAACCTGACTTTCTTTTGCAGAACACAAAAGAAGATATTTTAAATAATGTTGGTAACCAGACAACATTGAACCCCATTGACTTTGTTGTATGAACACAACACTATTAGGTTCATCTGTAGGAATATTACATTTTCTTCGTCATCCACCATATAAACAAATGAGACTGTTTGTTTAGAAATGAAAGGCACGCTTGAACTTCTGCACTATTGTGTTGTTTCTGGAGGTTAAATGCAAACCAGGAAATTTGCTCTTCCTGTGATTCATATTTTACGCAGGCAAAATTCAACATATCTCTGAAAATTTAACAGGTACTGAACGACGACGTCAACTAGTAGAATTACAAAAGCACGACAATTTATTGGTTAAAATTCAAAAGATTATTTAATTTATTTGTTCTGAAGGTTTTGGGGGAATCGTGCAGATGGTGAACGGGCGCCCTCGTGAGGAATTGTGGCGTCATAAGAAACTATACAAAATGTAACTAATTTTACGTGAGACAATTAACACTCAAGAAAAATTGTGTACATTTTTGTGGAATCTGATTAACTTAAATCATTTTATTTGAATTCACCAAAAATATTAGCGTATAGGCTATTCAAAATATTTGTATAACTTGTTAATTATATAGGATCGTTTCATTAAATAAACTAAATAATATATTTACATTTTCGATCCATTAACTCTTTTTTATCATTAAAATGATTTTAAAAGATTTTATTAAGTAAATATGGCTGTATGTTCAATCTTTTTGTATTCAAATGCAATCATGTCATGGACCGCTTGCTTTATTCTGAGCGGTGACCCCACATGTGTTCACCCTGATGCTTGTTTGCCATATAAGACATCCTGTGACATGTGAGTCTACTTGGCATTGGTGGGTACACAGAGGTTTCCCGAGCCAAGTTTGACTCTGCACTCACTTACCTGAAGACACGAGCAGGAGTTAAATGTCATATTTTATCCAGGGCCATCCACTTTCAAATGGTCCTTCACAAATTCTTGCAGTGTCATTAGTGTCGTAGCAAAACTGTAAAGATAGATTTAAACAAAATACATGTAAAAACCGATATGCACAAACCCTGACCCAATACACAAACTCCCCTGTTTAAAGCTTGCCATCGTTTTCTCTCTCTTTGTCTTCCATCATTACAGAAAGGTTCATTATGGCACGATGATGGTGTCTGATTTCATCAGCAGTAATGATGTGTGTTTGTGATGAGCATCTAATGGGACACGGAGAGGAAGAGCTCTGAATGTAACCTCATCTATCCATTACCTAGAGACATCCGGGTCACAAAAACAGTGTTCCCTGCTTTCTGCCCCATCATGAGACCGGACATGATTTATAACACCACTTATGTTGACAGTCCAGTAAAACAATCACATTTTAGCCAAGTGAAATGTAATACTGCACGATCCTCGTTGTGCGGACTTATTGGCCTTGATAGTAAATGTAAGTGGCGTACTATTATTCTTAAAAATAAATGTAGAATTAACGAAAGAAACAAACAACGCGTTATTTTAGCACTTCTAGGAATGACGAGCGGGAATGTCGCGTTACAAAACCGCGAACAGATTTCTGAACCGCTCCGTCATCTCCATAGAAACACATTTCTAGCGTCTGAACCTTTATGGGCGTGAACCAAGTACAAATGATTGACAAGGTCTACGGCCATTAGGAGAAGAGGAGATGTTCTGTGCAGCGACGCACCAATGAAATCCCGACACAAGGAAACCGCCTGTTTTTCTATTGGACGACAGAACTAGGCTTCCGTTTTGAACGTCAAAACTAGACGCTTGAATGGCGGCAGAGGCTCAAGCGATTTGTTTTGCTGTTCAGATGCAGATCGACTTGTCTTTATAATTTGCTTTCACGGTTTAGGAATTCGTCTCCTTAATAAATACGAAAGCAAAGTAAACCTTTGTTATCCTTACGACATACAGTCAGTTTAATAGTGATGACACAGTGGGTAAACTTTGTGAATTGAGTCGAATCTCACATGGCAAGACAAGGAGCTTCAAGACCAAAGGTAATGGACTATAATATACATATTTATATTTATACTTTATTGTTGTGAAGCAGTGTTGCGTGCAGTGTTCCTGTCATCTGCAGGTGGTCTCATCAGGCAGACTCACAGCATCGGGACGTGGACACATATACAAGAAAAAGTAAATAATCCTGAGCATTAGTTGACATCTTTTGCATGATACATGTTACCACGTTCATTCTGGTTTAGGGTCGTGGGGAGATCGCTTACACCCCTTGAACCTGCATATTCCCTTTACTCTACAGATTCAGAAGATCAGGTACAGAAGTTACACATCCTTCAGTAATCTATTGTGTAGAATGACAACTAAATGGCATTCTGATTCTGACTGCAATCTTTCTTATTACAAATATCCAGGTGACAACAGTACACAAGGGACTGGATCGATGTGCTGCTTTACTCAGTGGGATACTTGCAGCTGAACAAGAAGGTGGGATGTTCAAATGATAGCACGTCGAGGTTTCCTTTTGGACCTATAGACCCTTCAAAATGACGTCAATAACGTCCTGAAGAACTTCTTGTTTCACTACACAAATGTTTGAACGGGATACAACCAAATAAATATTTGTAACCGATTTAACATTTTAAACAAATTTCGTTGAGATTTAGTTATTTAAGATTGAAGAATAAGAACTTAATTAAAACTTCTGGACCGGTGTTTACATTTTGCAAAGTGGTCTATAGCAATGGTGGAATAATGAGATTTGACATGTATAACAGAATCAAAGGCAAAAGCAGGGCCGAAAAAGAGCTCCATTTCTAAACCCAAATTCAAGATTCTGTCAAGAAAAACAGAGACGGACCGAAAACACGGGAGGAAGACCAACGCGGGGACGCTTGCGAACAAGAAGCCAGGTAATGGTCCCTAAATCTAGTGTATTTTATCAATGATAGTTGATTTGTTATGACGTCCTTTTAGAGGGGAAAAAACCCTTGTGACACCAATCTCAACCGGTTGGTGTCAATGTTACACACAGCTCCTTTAACATTGTGTGAATGCCAAACACTACTGGTTATTTCTTACTTTTTTAAGTTCCGGTGCAGAAGACGATTCTGTCTGCCAGATCGTACCCTGGATTGAACCCTGTGATCAGAGATCATCCCGCAGGACCGGCCCCTGGAACAAAACCAAAACAGATTCAGCAACATTTACCGGGCCTCTCGCAGCCTGCTGCTAACAGTAAGAAAACACACTCTATAACAACTGACTGACGTGTGTTCCTTGTTTTGTGGGTCTGTCCTGATTGTTACAATTTCTGTTCTGTTTGTCTTTTTGTTTTCAGGTGAGGTTCAGAAACACACGGTGTTTAATTGTCGACTGACTACATCTACACCTGCTCTGAGCCCTCAGAGACCCGCTTCAGCTCAGGGTGAACCTGTACGTCTATCATTACATTACATCCGTCATTCATGAATGGTGGATATCTAACATCACGTTCTAACTCGGCCTGATGCAAAATGTCTGTATTAGATGTTCAATGTGAGCTGATGGGATTTCACATGGGGCACAACGCTGCAGAAACGGAAACTACGATTGTTCGAACGATTGTTTCAATTGTGTCTGGATCAGACAGAAATGTTTTTATTGCATGTTTGGTGTCACATGAATCTCTCGCTTTCTCTTTGTTTAGTGCTCTTCAAAGTGTGCACAGAGCAGGAGTAGCTCAACTGAGGGCTTTCATCATGCCGACCCGCCTCAGTTCGCCCGTTCTTTCCCCATCCCATCAGCAGTCCAACAGCAGTGTCCCGTCACCGTGCAGTCACCTTTCCAAAATGGGCCTTGTACTCCTGTGGACCAAGAGTTAGCGTTGATCACCCGTCCAGTCTGTGATGGTCCCATAGGGTCAAGTGGGAACTTTAGCTGTCCTTCAACGTCAGTGCCAGCAGCACGGGTGCCCGTTCAGACCCACGTTAGCCCGGCACGTCCTGATCCAAATGGACGGCTGCTGATGTTGCGGGGCTCGCAGGAGAGCTCAGAAGAGAGTGAGGGAGATACGAGTGCAGAGCAGGAGACTAAAGAAGAGCACGATGTCATGGACACTACACCTGTCAGAGATATCATCACCAGTCCAGAGAAGACCGCCCGGAGAGTTATGACTGTCAGATATATGCTGGGAGAGCTGAAGACTCTGCTCGCGAATGAGGGTGAGAATGTTGAAGAAACAAAAGTGTTCTCCTGCAAGCATCTTTCGCACTTCCTTTAGAAAATCCTAAAATCGAGTTTTCTGTGTAATGATATGGTTGGCGGCTCTTATTACACCTTCAGCCTTTCGGTCGTCTTCAGATTCATGAAAACCGATATTCCGTTTCAAACTTAAAATGGTTGTGTGATTCACTTTGAGCGTCGTAATTACAAATGGAGCCTTCAGATGGTTTTGATGGATCTGAAGATCTTGCGTGTGTTTTGTGTGCAGACAGTGAAGCTGTGCGTCTGATCTCAGAGGTGGAGCAGAGCATCTCGCTACTCCCGCTCATGGTGGGCAGCACCAATATCCAGGCTGAGATCGCACTGGTCGTGCAGCCGCTCCGGAGTGAGAACGCACAGCTGCGTAGGTCTGCAACCCAAAGCTTTCACTTTTTTTTTTTTAAAGGTTTATTTTTGAGGCCTTTAATTACAGTACAGTACAGTAACAGGACAGGAAATAAAGTGGGTGAGATAGAGGGTTGGGTGTGGGAAAGGACCGCGAGCGGGGACTCGAACTCGGGTCGCCCTGAACGCAACAGCGCCATATGTCGGAGCACTAACCGTAACTCTATCGGCTCCGACAGCTTTTACATTTTAACACAAGAAATATAAAACATCACACAGGTTTTGAATGAAAAACACAAATTATAAAAAAATATTATTTTGGGGTAAACTGTATGTTCAACATCATCACAGATATGCTTTAGAATCAGTGTTGTGTATTAGTTTATGCGTATGTCTTCTAGGCGTTTGCGAATCCTGAATCAGCAGTTAATGGAGCGTGAGAGGGCTGAACGGAGAGCCAGACCAATGGACTGTAACATGGAGGGTGAGTAACTCTCTTCTAAATGCTGTCGCAAGAAACGAGAGAAATCATTGTTCCTGGATTAGAACTGACGTATTATTACCTGACTCATAGAACCCGACAACGTTCACTCATATACATTATATGCACTACAAATCACTTTTAAAGGTGTCTAACAAATACATGATTGTTAATATTAAGTGTAAATCAGATAAAGAAAGTAGATCGACGCACATATTAATTATGACGTATCAGGAAAGCCTTTAAATACACAAACACAAATCAAAGGCGATCTACACACCTAAGATGATTTCGTCGCTGTCCTTCTGAAACCTTGGATGGAACCAAAAATTCTGTTTTTAAGGTAAAGGTCATTTTAAATTATTAAATACTGTGTTGTCAAAGTTGACAAGCTCTTAAAGGAACAGTTTACGCCCAAATAAAAATTCTGTCATCATTTACAAACCTTCGAGTTGTTCCAAATCCCTATAAATTTTATTGTTGCTGATTAATACAGAGAAAGATATTTGGAAGAATGCTTATAACCAGACAGTTCTTAGACCATAGTAGGAAAAAAATACTTTATCTATTTTTTCTTATGTTGAAATAAGATATTTTTAAGAATGTAGGACAGCAAACAGTACTGGGGCACTTTTGACTACCATTTCATTTTTTCCTACTATTGGAGTCAATGGGGTCCAAAAACTGCCAAAACCAAACAAAGGCAGAGAGTAATTCAAGGCACAATTTTCAATTTTGGTTGAACTATCCCTTTAATAATTGTTATTGCTTATATATTTGCAAAACCTAGTGACTAAGAATAATGATTTATTGCAAAAAAATAAAAGTCTGAAACTACATAGAGGTTTCAGGAGGACGACAGCGATTTGCAAATGCAGATTCAACAGAAGGCTCGCTATTTAACAGCAGTCAAAACTTGCGTATTTGTATATTATTAATAATAATTAATTCATATGATTCGTTATGTTTTATTGTTATTAACAATAAATGAAAATGGTTAATACTATAATTACAATGTTATGAATATTATTTATTTATTTAATAAAATATTTTATTAGTTATTGTATAGTTATTATCTGTGAAGCATTTTGTGTGTGTTTTTTTTTTAATTACATAAAACATGTTTAGAATTGTACTGTAAGATAGTGTTAAAAAACTGAATCATGTAAAAGAAGCAATGTGTGCACTATAAAAAAAAATCTGTGGCTAGCGGAGTATGAAATCAGAGCCTTTTGTAAGGTGTGTTTGTGTTGGTTGTGTCTCAGTGGTGGCATTGCAGTCACTGAACATCACTCTTCAGACTCAGTTAAATGAGAGCCACAGAGAGTTCCAGAACCTTCAGCAGGAGAACATGAGACTACAGAACACCTTGGAGAAGAAAGAAAATGACTGGCAACGGCACAAAGAGCAACTCGAGACCGAGAACAATCGCCTCAGGCTGGGTATGAATGTTCCTCACATCAGTTTTCTTTACTTAAATTATATTTACTAAAAGTAAAAATTTTGTTCATACCTAGAGTAACATTCAAGTATTCATTTTTAAGTGTATCTCCTGAGACATAGAGATACAGAGATACAGAATAGTCAATGATGGAGATTTTGGATACAGATTCCGAAATTTCCCTGAAATGCACTTGTGGTATAATAATTGGGAATATGAAAAACATTGTATGACAGAAATTTGATGGTGTCATCTTACAAACCCTGCAGAGTTTAGTGAGGCGTTAGCTGAAATGAAGAGCTGCCTGATTAAACAGCAGGAGCATGAGATTGAGAAAGCTGCATTGACTCTTCGTCTCCAGCAGGGGGAGGCAGAGATCAACACACTCCAAGAGTTCACCCAGTAAGAGTTTGACTCAACAACAATGTCATATCTTCTAAACCAATAAACTTCTAAATGTGGGATGTTTCTTTTATTCCCACAGGAGTCTACAGAGAAACCAGATAAGGCCATATCTCACCCAGTCATCTCAACAACTGGATACAACTCAACCGAACTCGCATCTTACCAAGAGCGTTCTGGAATTGCATGAAAATGCACAGAGAGATACGAGCACATCAGACAAACTCTCCAACACTGTAAAGATCTATCTTCAGACTCTGGAGAGGACGGGACAGGCCTCTCCTCCCCGCAGAGCGTTCGGAAGAGAAGGAATTACACCATCAGATACTAAACTCTCCTCTCTAACGGTAAAAGAGATTCACAAGCCAACCCTGGAAGCAATAGCTGAGAACGTTTCTCCGTCAGCAGAGGAGAAATCAACATCTTTCGCTCCTTTAAAAGAGACTTCAATGGGGCAGCATGTCACTGGTGTTGCTCACAGTAAACCTCTCACACAGTGTGACGAGCTGACCGTCAACAAGCGGAAAGATGTGGATGAGAATGTAGGACTGAAATATATGGCCCGTGCTTTTGAAAAGCTGGGTGTCTCAGATGGATTTCGCAATCAGATCTTCGGTCAATTCCAGCGTGCCCAGGAGTGTCTGAATATGGATGCTGAGGGAAACACTGGGGAGCCGTCAGTGACGGAGAGCTCTTTCTCCTCTTGTGATAATAAGTCTTTTGCGTCTGACGGGAGTGTGAATACCTGGCCCACGTTTAACACACAAGATGAGCAGAATTTCAGAGACGGTCTAGCAGCACTTGATGCCAGTATAGAAAGTCTGCAGAGAACGCTGAGAGCTGATTTAAACAAATGATGCTTCAGCAGTTACGAGTGCGCTGAGAGGATCTGATTTTTAATTTGATTGTATGTGTGTGTTATTTATGAATACTTGTATTTGTGTTTTATTAAATTATTACTGTAAACTTTTTTTCTAAGCATTTGTTTTGTTTTGCAGCCTTTGCTAAATTTAATAAAATGAAGTGGTTTGACTTTTAACCCAAATTCTCATCATTGACACATTGTATAATATGTTTTTCACAGTATGTTATAATTCACTCAAAAATCACAATTATTTTATTATTTACTTACTTCATTTACTTAACTAACTTATTTTTAATGACATAAGGGTAAACAATGACATAATGTCTTTCTGGTTTTAATTAAGGATATAAGAAAAATAGCAGAAGATGACATATATACCACAAAATATAGAAAACGTTCGATAAAATAAATAAATATATAATATGCCAAAAACAGAAAATAATTTACACTATCTGTAACTTCATGTATCTTGGTCTAATCGTTTACTTTTTTCTATTTATTTATTCTATCTTTTATTTATTTACTTTTGGTACCTATTTAAATATAACCTAAAGTGACGTCATATGGCAATATTGATTTTTGTGATGTATGTTTGTTAGTGTGTAAAACGTTTTATTTTTGCCGTGCTCACTTCTTTTTATTATAACAACATACCAAATCAAATATGGAATAACAAAAGAATTTTTGAAAATGACTTTAGTGTCCAAAATTTGTAAACAAAATTAGACCAAACAAAAATGTGCAAGTCACACAAAAAACTACAATACAATAACAACAAAAGGGAAACGAATTAATTACAATTTTAAAAAGAAAGTGACCGAAAGAGATTGAAAATTATACGTTCAAAATCTTCTGACGAGGAGTCGAGGGCTGATGACGTGGTGGTTTCCGTGGTAACCGAACAGCTTCCCGTCGCATGTTGCGCGTTTCTTAGCAGAGAGATGATAGAAATGATAGAAATGACACTTACATTAAACACAGAACTCACTAAAACCAAATAAACAGTTTTGTATGATTTTGGCGTGTTTAATCGTCTCATAGATTGACCGCGTGTTTCTGAAGCGATGGATGCGTCACGAGAGTTCACGGATTTAATAGCAGATAAGCGCGAACAACCCGAAAACAAGATGCTCGACGTGCTCTCAAAACTAAAAGGTATCTCCATGAAATAAAACGTTTTGTCTGACGTTTATCACTAATTATATTTCTTTAAAATCTGTGTTTAAATGATGTACAACATCCCGAATATACATGAAACCATCTGAACGTCTTTCACGTGATCAGATGTTCTGGACAGGAAGTCTTTAGGAGATCTGAGGGATCTGGAGGAGTGTAAACGGACTCTTTACTCTCAAGGTGTTCTGCAGTTTTGCTCATCTTCTCTGAGATTCAGTCCAGCTCAGATTCAAGGAGGACATGCGGTTCTGACTCAGATGGCAGACCTCCTCAGGTACTTTGATGTCATCTGTAAATGCAGGTTTTTGTTTGCAGTGTTGTTGAGTTTGAAAGTGTGTTGGTGTCTCTGTAGCTCGTGCTGTGTGGGTCTGGGGTCTTTCAGAGGCATGGAGGTGTTCAGTCATGAATTTCTGCCTCCTGTGGCTGAGAACCTTCTTTTCCTGGCAGACCGTCTCATGAACAGAGCTCTGAGGGTGAGATCACGAGAATGATGTCCTGTAATAACCACAATGAACATGAAATGTCATTTCTCTCTCGAACAGGACAAGGCACATAATGAGATGATTCGTATGTTCAGAAGAGTCTTCGATTCCATCGGCTGGCTCCTAAGGGCTCATAGACATCTCAGTCATCATGGTTTGTGATGAGAACGTCTCGTGAAGTGGCGTGGGAACTGCGTGTGAATATACTGAAATATTTTGCTTGAACTAAAACTTGATCTTTCTTCAGTGTTAAGGTCTAAGTATTATGAGAAAATCCAGATGTGTGAGGACGATGACGTCTCGGTTGTTACTGTTACGATGTGGAACGAGCTCTTCAGGGCAGACAGGTACAACAGCATCACACCATTATCTGTGTTTCTTCTTTACAGTTTGGGGAAAAACATTCGAAAAATGTCTGATTTCTAACATTCGATCTATTTAGACAGATACAACTGTTCAGATGTTTCAATGCATTTTAAAGGGTTTTATTAAAAAAATCTGAGTGTTGCTCCTCCTCTCGGATGTTTTTCAGCGCTGTTGTAGATGAGATGGGAATCCGTGCTCTGACTGGAATCTTGGATGATATTGTGTATAAAATGTCCAGTAGTTCGAATCCTGTGATCGGCAGAGCCGCTGTAAAAACACTGGTCATAATAATGGACCACAGCAGCTCGAGCCATCAGCTCATTCACAGACGATACAGAGGTACAGTCACACTTCAGTTCATCCTCCTCCCGCCTCAGTAGAGCTGATCTAACAGTGATGTGTGTGTGCTGGGCTGCAGGTTTGGCTGATTTGGTCGTGAAAGACTGGCGCGGTAAAGGATTTGACTCAGTACTGGATCAACTTATCGACCGACTGCAGTCAGAGACTTTGCAGAGAGACACTGAGGTCAGAGGTCACACGTTTAACCGTCTTCATATTTTATAGTCATGATCTCAGTTTTCTTTCTAGAGCGCTTTTCACAATTTTGCATTGTTGCAATGCAGCTGACATGCGTACAGCCATGGAAAAAATAAGACACCATTCCAAATATCATGTAATCATCATTTCAAGAAGTCTTGTGCGCATTCTAGTTCAGTGTGTGTTGAATTTCAACAAAATCAAACCTTAGGAGGGACAAAAGGTCTTCCAACAGTAACGTGAAAGACTGACAGTATGACAAGACACATGAAAAACTGGGATTAACAAAAAGCTTTTATGAATGTTGTGTTGCTTGAAAGTGAAAATGTACTTATATTCTTGCAGTATTTGAGGTCTGAAAGGAATACAGAGCATCTATTCTGTTATTCTAACTCTCTCCAGTTCTCATTTTCCGTGAATAAAAAAAAAATATTTTTACTTGAAATCTCGGAGAAAAATGATTAGTCGTTCACAGAATGAAACAAAATTTTTATTTTTTGCCTAAATACACGTATATTAGTAAATTCATATTATTTATTGCGATAATTGTGAAATAGTCTCATAAGTTTTTCCGTGCCTTTATTTACCGTAAATATTTAGTTTAGTTTTGAAAAAGAAATATATGGAAAAAATATAAAACATAGCATTAGAATATCTGGAAATAAGGCTATTTTTGAATCGGATGTATAGGATATAATGTAAATAAGTGCTGTGTAAATTACATATTTCATGGGATTTACATTTGTATCATTTCCTTTTTAATGTCTAGTGTAATTATTTTCTATGTTGAAAGATGACGGGGTTGATGGATATGATATCATGATCGCTTTAAATGCCCTTTAAGTTGTTCACTCATATTCTAAATCTGCATTTTTTCTTTACTCTGGATAATATATAGGAGCTGTCCGAGGAGATGGTGAGAGCCGCGTGTGTGATCCAGGCGGCTTGGAGAGCCCATCAGACCAGAAAAAGACTCAAGAAACTCCCACGAGCTGTCAGCACAATCCAGCGGAGCTTCAGGTGAGGAGATCATCCTCTGCTCTCATCCAATCTTCACAAACCCACAAACACTTTTACATTCTAGACACTTTATCGAACTAGAAAATGAACTTATATTAACCTATTTAAAACATTCAGGTGTTTTTATAACAAACTAAATCAGAAATGTTGATTGAAAAGATTCCATATCCAGGCCCTCACATAGATATTTGGGTATTTAAAAAGCCTTTCTCTTCAGGGCTCCATGTTACAAACACCAACACATAGAGGCTGATGAACAAAGTGATGTGACTCTAACTTGTGATGATTTGTTTGTGGGTGTAAGAGAAAAGCGCAGACGGCAACAAGAAGACGCTGAGAGACGCCGGGCAGAGGAGGAATTGCGTCACCAAGTGTGTTTGAGAAGACAGAGAGCCATGAGACAGTTCCGTCAACATCAGCTTCATCTCATGGAGATACTTCCAGCCGGTAACACACACACTTTCAAACAGAAAATTTGGGTATAAAGTTGCGAGAGAGTTAAAGCTGTTTGTACTCGCGTCTCTCAGCTCAGGTGGAGAGATATCTGGGAGAGCTGGAGAAACAGGCAGCTGTGCTCATTCAGAGAGTTTGGAGAGGTCACAGAGAGAGACGACGTTTCCATCGACACAAACACAGTCTCAGACAACACAGAGCTGCTGTCATTTTGCAGAGAGTTGTGAGTCTACACCTGTACAACACATTCAAGAAAAAAAACGTTCTTATATTCTGGGAATATCTGTGGTTATTATAATACATGTTGTGTCAGATTCTGCGGTTCCTGAAGCGCCGTAAAGCTCAACGAAGCACTCTCACACCACCGAAACGAATCAAAGGATTGACTGACATCAGGAGGGCGGAGCTTAGGCGACAGACAGAAGAGCACATCTTTCTACATCCTGTGGGTCATCAAAAGCACTTTTCACAAACCAAACCCTCAAGTATCAATCCTTGTTGTGTCATTTATTTGATCTGTGAGTGATGCTGACATTTGTGTCCTTCAGTCATCAGTGATGTCAGCAGAGGGCAGCGTGGAGCTCAATCAGAGAGCTCAGAGTCTCCTGCATCAGCACCTGATCAACAGAGCGTCAGGTCGGCCGAGAGAACACCACAGACACGCTCTGCTCGCTCAGATCAACACAGACCTCGAGCTTTTACTCAGTATGTACCTGAATCTAAGACTGACATGAGACATTTGTAAAACATGAGACACTATTTCTAAACTCTGTTTTAGATGCTCCGTCACTGAAGGATGCCCGAGCGGAGGATGTCGGCCTGTACTTAAGCCGTTCCCGTCCTGTGGCTGCACGTGCACGTCAATCCCATAATGCCGTGATCCAGAGCATGCGTCTGCCGTGGTGGAGGATGCTGGGAGATGAATTCTCCAGTCCGGAGGAGCTTCCCGGGAGAGATTACGATATGGACATGGAGTCATTGTATCTGGGTGGAAATGAAAGGAGTTGAGGAGGTGTTTATGAGATTTTCTGGAAACTTTATTTAGAATTTTTTCATATATGAGTGTTCCTGATGAAAGGAAAAATGTCTGGACAGAAACATTTCTTTTCTGGATGATTTGAACATTAGACGTTACAATCTTCAGCGAGGATCTTCTTAAATCTAAGATGTGAATATGAATACATGTACAGAAATCATTCAGACACGGAACTGCTGAAACTTTACTGGTCGTCAATGCCAAACAAACATTTTTTACACTTGACATTTATACAGTAATACAAGCATTGTCTCGTACGCCAGTCAATGTGTTTTACAGTTTTTTAAATTACGGTTCAGTATTTCAGGTATGTAGTGATATACACGACTGTTGTATTGATTTTTCTTCCTCATTTTGTGGAGCTGGTGTGAGTCCTTCTCTTATCGGTCGCTGGATTTCACTTATCGTTCTTTATTAAAAGACATTTTTAATATTTATTATTAAGCTCTTGTGTTGTGTAATTACCTTTTAAACACTACAAAATCAGGCCAGTATGTCAAAATAAAAGTCAGGTATGAACTTAGTGCTTTCACAATTTTACTACACAATTATCATGGTCGAAATCATTTACAACAACGATTCAATCGGGATATGTATTAAATAAAGATTAACTCCTATAAGTCAAATACACTTTCTATAATTAACTGTTAACCACATGATGTATTTTATTAACGTATGTGTCATATAAACACAATATTAATAATTACAGTAATCAATATCACGATTATTGACAGTACTGATACCCCTATTATGAAAAAATTCTTTGTTTAGCTCATTGTCAATTGACATACAATATAGTGAATTTATTTAATTTTTAATGAGCTTTCTGCCCTTATGGTACAGGATAATGAGGAGATGAATGGATTCAGAACATTGCAGTGGTTCATTGTGAGGCTATTTTGATGGAGGTGTGCTGTATATGTGAGAGAGAAATCTACTGCGTTCCCAAAGAGTCGTAAAATGATGCCAAGGCTTCATTCACCGGACAGCCATCATTATTTCATTACACATGTAAGAACAACAGAGTGGTCCACTTCAGTGGCACGATTAAAACAGCATTTTCAAGAGCGGAAAAATATGATGGCAGAATAATTGCAGATCTCTTTATGCTGCGGTTTAAAACTGCAGATAAACTGAAAGCGGCTTTTGGAGGAAGCCGAGCAGAGCACATGTGTGTTTGTCTATAGTGTTGTGTGAATGTTTGTGTTTTTGTCTGTGTAAGTGCATGTGAATGTAATAAGTGAGTGTGTGTGTGTATGAGGAGGTAAAGGAGACATGAAAACACGGTGACTACCAAAACTCTGTCATGTTACAATGCCAAAGTGATATTTAAGTGATTACAACGGTTACAGAAATAATTGTTGACTCACAGTAGTTGTGTTTCTTTACACGTTTCGATGGAAAACTCTGGTCAGATTTGTTCTGTGTTCAAATACAAGATCTGAGATATTGATCTGTCAAAATGTACACGTGAAAGGATAACAATAACTGAGAAATGATATGCATTCTTGATTCTTGTTTCTCTGTTGGTTAGCAACACAGAGATTATGGGGTTTAACCACGAGCAAAACACATTGACAATTGCTTAAGAGAAAAGTATTTGCCAAATGCATAAACGTAAATATGAATATATGTTTGACACACACTTTTATCCAAAATGATGAAATGAAATTGACAAAATGTGTGAATTTACCTCACGACATTGTGTTGCCACAAACACGGTTTCCCAGTTCTACAACAGGATTGAAAATTAAAGTATTTAAAGGGAAAGATCACTGACTGAACGATGTAGAAACTCCATCAAGATTGATCCAGCTGTGCTAAGATCTCAATTAAAGTAACAGTTCACCCAAAAGTGAGAATTCTGTCATCGTTTACTCATTCTCGGGTTGTTTCAAATCTGTATTAATTACTTTGTTATGATGAACACAGAGAAAGATATTTGGAAGAATATCAGCAACCAAACAGATCTCATCCCCCATTGACTGCCAAATCAATACTGTGGGAGTCAATGGGAGATAAGATCTGTTTAGATACTAACATTCCTCCAAATATCATCCTTTGTGTTTAGCAGTATAAATACATTTATAAAGGATTGGAACAACCTGAGGATGTGTAAATGATGAATGAATTTTCCTGTTTTTAGTTGGAATATCCCTTTAATGATGCGCCATAATATTGTAATGTGTGATTGGCTTAGGACAAAAATTCACATTATACCCGGAGCACAAAAACTGTGCCTCAAAATGTGCCTCATATTGTATTTGGAGTAATGGCTGTGTGAGGATCATTTGGAACAGAACCGATGTAAACTCTTCACAACATCATCATCATCATCATCAGATATCTTGTTCATCTTTTCTTTCTTCCCAGTTTAATGAAAGTATTTAAAACGAGTGGGTGGTAACACAGGACCAGCTCACCCCGCCCACTCTACTGTGATTGGCTTGGTCTGCACCGCCCTCGGAGCTGGTTGGTCCGTGGCCCTGCAGCAGAGAGCACGGGGATGTGGAGGTGGAGCCGCAGTCTGCAGACTCCTCATGGGTAAGTGTGCCGCTCACGACGCCCCCAGGAGGACTGGAGGACATCGGGCAACTGCTCACGGTCCACAGATATGGATACTGACTGGAGGAATGACAGAAACGCTGATGAACAAAAGAACTGATAAAGTCATTGATGATCAAACATTAATTTGCGCAGATTGATAAACTGACATCTGGAGTATTGATTTCTGATTATTTGCTGCACGTATAGGTTTAAACAATTGGTGTTGCTAGATGATGCTCTACCATTAGTTTTTTTAATGTACTGTCATATTTTGGATAAAAATGTTTTATCTTGGTTTTGATTCTGACCTGCTGGCTCCGGGTGGGCTCGGAGCAGACTGCATGGACAACATCGTGGCCGGGCCAGGAGGAGACACACCAGTCCAGCCCTCGTGACCAGGGAACATCTGGACCGCATTCGGACTCAGATTCTCAGACAGAGACACTTCAGAGTGACGAATAGGAAATATGAAAAGATCAGAAAAGAAACACCACTTGACATGTTTAATGACCACCTCTTCATTTTAGAGCTTTGAAAGCAAATCTTGCTCTATGTTCTTTTAAAGCATCACGTGGTACCTGAGTGTTGAGCTCGGTGAGGATGATGGCGAGGCAGATAGGGTGATGGGTACGGAGCCGCTCGGTGCCCGTGCAGACTTGGGTAGTGTTTGTACCCGTGGTGAGGTGTTAACTGCAGACCTCCAGCGTAAGGAAAGTTACCACCACCGGCAGAACACAGAGTCTCAGGGTTTGATAAGAACCATCCACCTGCAGAACAAAAAATACACATCTACATTATTAACCACAAAGGAAACAAAATATCATTTAAGTAGCATGAGGAGACAGGAGAAGCACTAACAGTGTGGAATGCCCACATGCGGGTTTTCAGCTGGAGGTTCGAGGTGATTCTTAGGATGACTCCTGTGGAGAGAGAAAACTTTGGCCATGAGAAACTTCAAAAGAAGAACAACAAATAATATTCTGACAAATAAATGGCGTGTGAAGATTATTTCATATACTGTAGATAATCATGGCAGTTTTTTTACTACAGAAAGTCAACGAAATACTGATATCCCAACACAATTTACTTAAAAAATGTAGCACAAATTAAGGGCAATTTAAATATTTTTAACACAATAAAAATAAAGTACTATTTTTTTGTTTTATACATTATGCATTGTTTTGTATTATCTTTAATTTATGATCGTTATGATTTTAGTGATTTTTTTATTGAAATTTACTGTAAATTGAGACAATACAATAAAAACCTAAAAAGAATCACCATTTTTTGTGATTCATCCTCAGTGGATTAAAACTTTCCTATGAAACTTGCATAAAAAGTATCACAATCAAATAACACATTAGCAGGCCAAAAGTGATGCCAAATTTTAGAAAATGGACGTCAAATATATTAATAAAGATTTTGTATGTTTACTGTGTAGTTGTGTTTGGAAGGTAACCGGAAGCTCAGCTTTGAGAAGAACTGGAAAAAATAACACACGGATAAAATTCTTCTCAATGTTTGCTTAATTTACGATCAGGTTTTTGTTTTTGCTTCTTTTTGTGAATAAGACCTCAATTTCCTTTACATTCCTTGACTTTTTACTAATTTTGGCTTATTAATATCTTAACCAAGTTTGGAGTTTTCTATATTTTGTACTATACGCTCTTAAAAATAAAGGTGCTTAAAAGGTTCTTCACAGCGATGCCATAGAAGAAGCATTTTTGGTTCCACAAAGAACCATTTCAGGCTAAAATAAAGACTTTTGCTTAGATTTTGCCCAGATTTTTAGTCTGGACTTTTAGAAAGTCTGTGCCAGTCTGCATATTTGATCAGTTAGTGTGTTTCTATCTGAAACTTTCAAAAAGCCTACAAGTGCTGTCTAGTTTAAAATAATCTTTTCAGATTTAAAAAGTCTTGTAGCGTTTTCCAGCCATTAGACAAAGATTCTTTCAAGAACCATCTCTTTAATCTGAATAACCTCTTATCACCATACAAAGAACATTTTGTGAAATATAAAGGTTCTTTGGGTGTTAAAGGTTCTTTATGGAACCATATAGACAAAAAATGGTTCTATGGCATCATAAAGCACCTTCATTTTTAAGAGTGTACACCTATTTTGATGTTTTATTGTAACCTACGGGGGCATTAATAGCATTAATAACAGATATTGCACAAATATGCCCTTTGGAGAACAGTTTTGCCGTATATTTCTTTTATATATAAATCTAGGCTTTTTCAGGCGAGTGATTTAATCTCTGCTCCTGCTGTGAATTCATGTCACAGGAGTAAATGATTTCAGCATCATTGTTGTGTTGTATCTCACACATTCTTCAGTGTCGGCGCTTCAGATCTCTCACTGTCACTTCACACTGATGCTTCAATGAGCTGCTTTACTCACACACGCTCCATTCACAGCATAAACGCTTCATAATAACTCACTAATCACAGCTGATTTCACATCGTCACGCTGCTCCTGCACCATATCATAGTACAGTCAAACTCATGAGAAACTTCATTTCATTAGATGTGACTCTACCTTTCCTTGGCATCAAGGAAGGCTTTGGCGAAAGGATTGTGTTTGATCTTCAGTGCGGTTATCTGCGAAGAGTAAAATAATGATTCTTAGTTGTATAATAAACCACGAAACAAATAGGAAAAACACATCCTCTAGTAGTTCAGTTTGGAATACATGGGTCTAGATGCTTCACCTCTTCGTTCTGGTAGGCGGTTACAGCGATGAACTGAGTGTCTGTGAAAGAGATGTTGGTCACCATCCTGTGACTGCCTCCCACACGAACAATGTGAATCTGTGGCTCGTACTTGTGGAGAGAATTCAGCATGATCTGCATCAAAGAAACAAAAGGGAAAAAGTCACCTTAAAAAAATTGGGAAAAAACTGTGTTGTTTGGAATTAAATTTATCATTGAACAATTTCTGCATTTTAGTTCTATTTGAATGAAGGTAGCAAACAGGATACAACTTTTTACATGGATTGAAAAACATTCATTTTATTGGTTTAAGTCTTGTTTGGGATCAAAAACTAGTTTACATTTTCTATACATTATATATTTGTTACCAAAGACTACACATTAAAAAACATCTATATGACTTCCTTCATTTTTTGTGTTTATTTGTAAGCTTTGCTTACAATTTACTTTAAAAAAGCTAATTTACTTGTGTCAAGTTCAAGTAACATTTACAATAAAATACTTTTCAAGTTAAATGTACTTAAACAAACGTAAAAATAAAACACAAAAAATAAGTGCATTTGACTCGTTGTTTGTGAGAACGTTTTGTCATGGGTAAAGACATTTCTTTTAATATCTCTGAAACTGTGATATCTCTTTAATTTGGCTGTTGTTATGAACACATTAATATAGTTTTTGCTTCTCTAATATTACTCTCACATGAGTCTCTTCTTGAGTTGCAAAAGAGATCTCAACAATGCCTCAAGTTAAAAGTTACCCAACTAAAATGTTTCATGATCATTTACTTGTTGTTATTTTGATTCATATACAAAAATGTCACATTTCAAACCGTTTTGGATCGAATAAAAAAACCTTTCATTTCACAAGCTTATCCCCAAAGTTACATTTGTGTTATTTCTTCCCTTTGATGAGTTTATTTCAAAATGTAGAGAGATAACTTACAAAAGACTCCATGACCCTCAACTATGAAGGGTATTGTGGCCTACATGCTTTATATCGAGTATGTATTTTCTCGGAGCAAAATTCCCCAGATGACTGCAGTCAAGCACGTATAAATGTATCAGCGTAACATCAACAAAATTCACGGCGAGAGATGCGCAGAAAGAGCTTTTTTCCATCTAATTGGTAGATTACAATGTGTGATGAGGGCCAGGTACTCATCTGCATGGCTCCGGGGGACATAAAGGCCTTTGTGTGCTTCTCTCTCCCCTCTGCCTTTTTTAATATGTTGCTTTTTTGAACATCTAAGGACTGATGGCTAAATTAATTTTGCATAGAAAAAACACAGGTAATTACCATAATGTACAACTAACCACAGCAATTATTTCATTTGGAGCTGGTTCTCTCTCATCGCCCTCTCCTGTGCCAGCGCGCCGTTTAAAAACCCCGGTAAATAGAGACCAGAGAGGACCGGAGGGAGGGGTCATGTAAATACCAATAATCATTTGGTGGCGGAGTCATAAGCTGGAAGGGAGCAGCGGGCTCGAGCGGCTCGCGTGCAGGGGCCCAGCGCTGAAAGCCCGGACGGCCAGCTGAAGTACACCATTTCAGCCTGAACGTCGGGAAGTGCATTAAACGGGAAAAGTGGCAATTAAGAGCTGTTTATTCCTGTTTACATGCAGTCCCCGCTGAACAAAGGGCCTCCATAGGTGAAGTGGATGCAGAGGAGAGCGGTAATTGTATAAATGCGCACTTGAAATGTTCCCGTGGCAGCGCGCGGGGTGATTAAAGGCAGGCCAAAGACTCCTAAAAGCTACGCGGACTTGTTTAGATGCACGAGAGCTCTGAGAGGCTACTCAAGATTGCGGAACAGGGCACGCGGAACGTTACGCATGCACCTGCACAACGCGCGTAATCTGCGCGCGCTTGACGCTCTTACTCATCGGTCTATAAGGGGAGAGCTATGCCGATTTAACGGAGTAATGGCGGTGGAAGAAGGAAGAAAAGTGCTACTGGTGGGAAATAAGCTCTCGCGTGAACTTCGCTTACCCCTGAAGTGCACAGTTGGAAAGTGCGGTCGAGTCTGAGACCATGAAAATGATTGAATTTTTCCTCATTGCTTTAGACAGCATGCACGCAAGTTGAGTCTAAACATTTGTTTTAAACTTAATGATTCTATAATATGAGAATATCGTGAAGAGTGTCTTGGGTATGTGGAGGGATGGAAATCTGTCCAATGCCCTAAAGTTCTTGGTTGGACATCCACAGAACCTTTCTGTTGGACCAAAGGTTCATTGTCATAAAATGGTTTAGAGAGTACAAAACCTTTTAGATTATTTTCCTCCTTTTAAGCTTTTTAAACTCTTACAGCTTTTTTATCATCATTGTTTTAGGTTTAATTATATTTTTAACATGATTTCAGACTTAATAACCCCACCACATGTCTTGTGTGTGAGCAGTAAGCACCTGGCCACCTCCGTTGAGTTTGTTGGTGAGCTTGACTTTGCTGAATGACACCGGAGCCTTCATCCAGTGTGCACCGAAGTTGGGCGAGTCAGGGTGGATGTAGACACAGCTGTGGCTGTGAGGCTCAGGTTTGCCCGCAGGGATCCACTCGCCGTTCACATACTTCCACCGGTGCCCATCTGCAGGACTGAAGTCCAGGAGGATGGAGTACATGGCGTTGGGATCCAGACCTGTCACGCTCACTTTCAGAACGGGAAACATCCTCCTGGAAAATGAACAAACGATTTTAAAGAAGATCTATTTATTGGAAACTAAACCCAAAAATGTTTTGTGTAAAACAACTTATGGATAAAAGAGCTTTTATTTCCGTACAAATGAAGTGCATGCAGACTGAGCTTTAAAAGGACAAATAAAAGAACAAATAAAACAATAACGCAACATTTGATGTATTTTGACAGCTTATTTGAAGAACAATTTTTTAATATTCAAATGATGTTGTGAATAACTCAAATTTTGCCTTATATTGCTGACTAAATTGACATTTATATTTATGGAGACGCTTTTATCCAAAGCGACTTACATTGCAACTTACATTGATTGACTGGATAATTTTGTGACTTAATCTGATTTGAATTCTTAAAAAGTTTCAGCCCCCAAGCATTGTTACTGCATTCATTAAAAACAATTCTTCTTTAAATAGCCATCATCCAAGAGCTTCAAAAAAACTGAAAAAGTTATCACCCCAACAATGATTCACACTGCCTGCCAAAATCTACAAGCTCAAACTTTACGAGAGGTGGATGTTAATCATTTTCCACTTTTCCTCTTCCATTTATATTTTTTTGGATGAGAACAAGTTTAAGAGGGGCTGCAAATGGAAGGACACCCACCTGCAGAACTGACCGAATGAGTGACCCACCGAGTGAGCTGGTCAAGTCACCCTTCAGCAGGACAACACCACAACAAGCCCATTCAATTCATTTCATCTGCTCAACATGTGCCAAAACCAGTAATAAACCTGACTACATGACAAGGCATTTAAAGGCAAAGTTTTATTGGGAGTGCAGAATTTCATCACAACCCTTATTTAAAAAAGAGGCAATATTTTTCCCCTCTATATTAGTTTCATACTAAACACAGCTTAAATAACTTCAAACATTAGCATTTTTATTTCTGCACTCATTATTATGATGCTGAAATCTTATAGGCTTTTTATTTAGTTTAATTAAATTATTAATTCAAATCAATTAACTGACATTCAGTTACAATTAAATCAAGTAATTTAATATTTAGTAAGAAAATCGCATAACTAAATACAATTGACAATCGACTATTACAATACACCTTAATACGTGTCACCAAAAGTTAAAAAATATATATTTATATGAAGCACCACAAATAGGCTATAACTTAAATATGAATATGAGATCCTGGATCAAAGTATTTAAACAGGCAAACTTGGCACTCAAATCTTTAATAAAAGTTAACACGTGATTCATTTTGATGTGTTAGTAAATATTATTCAATGCATTCGGTATTCATTAAAGGTTGTGGTTGATGTAAATATTTAGTCGCTCACCTGCCGTTCTTCGTCACAATCATCTCATTCGTCACCTCTTTGAATTTCCTCCAGAGTTCAGCATCTTCCAGTGTGACTTTGAGTTGTTTCTCCGTGGGGTCTCCCTTCTCTCTGCCGGCCTGTAACTCGCTCTCCACGACACTCAGCAGTCTGGTGATACAGCAGTCAGTACCGCCGCGAGCACCGGACCCCGCTGCGCCTCCGGTGCCCACCTCTCCCTCCACCTTCATGAGCACGAATACCTCACACTACTCCAACAAATATAACACGACTGTGAAGACTTAAACTAGCGTGGTATAATATATTATATGTCAAAGACAACTCGATGATGAATTCGAGTAAGATACAATCTACAGAGTGTGTGTGTGTGTGTGTGTGTGTGAGAGAGAGGTATGACATAAAGGCACTGAGAGCACCTGTTCTTATGGCAGGAGGACAAACCTGCAGTCACGTGGCTTTGCTCTAATTGAGAGATTCAATCACAACTCAGTGTTTAAACTTACCAGGAAAATATATATCCACGGCTTATCACTATAGTAAAGTAATGTTACCTTAACTTTAAATTACCCATTATAGTAATATATTAAAGATATATTTTAAAACGTTCAGACACTTCACATGATTAAAGATATTTGTCTATGCAATGACGTTATTTTTTTATTATTATTCTCAAAGAGGACGAGATTAAAGAGCATAAAAATAAGAAATTATACAGACAGTTTATATAAATAAAAATGTACAATAAATAATACGCCAGGGAAAATAAAAAACAATAAACAATAAGAATTTAAGGCAAAACACGAGTCAATATACGCATTGCGGAAAAAGCACGTTTATTTGATAAGAAGCGCTGTAAATGATAGCTATAAAAACCTGTATGCCAAGTCACGATTTGACTTAGACTGGCTAAAGTAATCAGGGAAATATGCTTTATTTATTTATTCGTTTTTGAACAAATCGTTGGTGTCGATTCAGAACCCTGGACAGCGCAAAAGAACCCGAACGGTATAATTATCAAGATAAAAGAATATCACCTTACAAAGGTTCTTGCAGTTTGAAAAGATTCTTGTTGGGGAACCAAAATCTTTTTTATATAATGACTGCCGAACCCCATTTCAGCATATTTATCTATTAAATGCAGTTTCACGAGATAATCTTAACCAAACTTAAAAACAATAATGATACAAAGAAAAGCAACCCGATATAATGTAATATCGCGATGTTGGTCATTATGTGCACAATGTTGGTTTTATTAATAACTCGGTACGTTAACCTTAATCTAATGACAAAACAATGGACCTGATTTTCAAACCTTCATAAATAAATTGACAGAAGCTTAAACTCGATAAGATTTTTCGCAATGTTAATAAAGTTGTCATGTTTAAATTACATATTTTTATCCCCAAAAACATGGATAAACATATTAACGCTGTAAATAAGGGCAGGTTATCAAAGGGCTTCAGTGATGTCCACGCCACGTTGAGCAGAAAGAAAAGACTGGATGTTCCCTGCTGTGGACAGCAACGATCGGAAACTCGATCTCGAGAGCGCGGAGCTGTAATCACTGAGCCACGCGCATGGAGATTAGAGGATTTTAAAGAGTTTAAAGGCAAGAGAAGGGTCTCATTCACTGAGAATCCCCCTGCAGATCAAAAATCAGAAAATCAAGCCCCTGACCTTTCAATAACAGAGACAACTAACGCCATCAGTGAACCTATCCACACGTCTGGAGACTCACAGATGCAGAACGTCATTGCAATTAGCAGTAGTGAAATCAATGAAATTAAAAACAAATAACAGCAAAAACATTGTTACTAATGCTCTAATAAGAATGCATCGACACCGAAATAAGAGTGCAAGATAAAACTGAGCCATTTTAAATAGTATAACTAGTTTATTATATGATTGCCATATACATCGTATATAATATATCCATCTTCATAACAGTATGTAAGTCTCTTTAGTAAAATCACTGAGATAATTCAATCCAGTTAATATGGAAATGTTTGACCATGAATTCATTATTTTTGAAAATATCAGGATTTTAGATGATATAAAATAAAGCAACATGAACAGTAAACAAAAAGTATCTGAAAGCTTTAGGATTAAAAAAGAACCTTTGAAATATACTACCACACCCTATTGAGCTTTTCATATCAGACTTGTCATTCTTATCTAATAAGATATAGCCAGAAGCATTACACAAGTAACAGGATAACAGAAATCGTTGTGTAATAGGTACTTTTTGTTGTCCTTGTGTTGCTCCAATTGCTTGTTTACCTCATAAAAGCATCTGCAAAATTACTAAATGTAATTTCTCACTTAATTGAAGAATACTAATTTAAAACTAAAATACAGATGGACCACAATTATATACTAAACATTTAGTAAATAAATAATCATTATATTCGACAGCAAAATCCCCAATCTCAATACTTAAGAAATCCCTGGATGAGGCTAGAAAGAAAGGCACAAGTAGTCAACACACAATTACACAGCAGTACACATTTTGCATAACTGTGTGTCTATAGCTACGGGCAAAGATCTAACCTCCACCATTACTAATGTCACGTCCTTCATAGTTTTCTACAGGAAAGTAAGGCACAGGTGTTTGTTTGTGAGTGTGTTGGTTCACACAGATTGAGAGTGTTGGTGTGCTAATAGAGAGGCAGGGCAGCACGTGCAGTATGTGCCAGCCAGGTTCGAGAGTACGTGAGTTGCATTAAATGCAGTGTTGGAGCCGAAGCGGCACGGATGGATACAGAGAAGGCCAAACGCAGAGCATCTCACTTCAAGCACACTGAAAACAACTTAATAATTCCATCCCTGAATAAAAACAGACAGCCAAAGGTAAACAAATGCCAGAGCCAAAAACAAATGAATTTAAAAGTTCCTTTTTTGGCTGCAGAGATGCAGACTGTTTATAAAATCTTTTATTTTCCAAATATGACTCCCAAGATAATCTATTAGAATGAATTCAGATAAATAGATGTAGATCACGTAAAACAGTGGCCCATTACCCTTGAATTAAGAAATGTTTGATGTTTAATAGAATGAAGAAGTTTTAAAGATAAAGAAACTCACCTTGCGAATGGAATGTAGGACAAGCTATACCTGTGAAATTAATTTGTATAAATTGAGATTTTTAACTAGCTGAAGATAAGAGCTTTACTGTTAAATTGATTAAACATAAATAATATATATATATATATATATATATATATAAATATATATTTGCATAAAACGTAAGCAATTTATGCAATCACAGCATTTAAATCATGAAATACAAAGGGTAATAACTAGAGTCTCTTACCATGTAAAAGCCAAAAATTGTAGGATACAGAACAGCAGAGCAAGACCTTTGTTCTTCCACTAAGAAAGATTTAAAGTTTAAGATCCTATATATTATAAAAATGAACATTTTGTTTCACAATACACCATGATACAAACATATCATTAATGTAAAAGAAAAAAAAACACAATAAGAAACCAACTTACCCAAAATGCAGCACAGAGCGTCAGAATCAAACATGTCTGTTAAGCCATAAAAAAAACAAATGTTCAGTTCAATGTCCACAAATGCTGCAATAATAATCACTTGGTATTTATTACATTCTATGATGTGAATATGTGTGTGTTGTCTCACAATCATCATGGCAGTTGCCAGAGCTCTGGTCTTGTCACACATCCTCTTCACTTGCTTTAATGGACCCATTAAGAACATTGTGCTGAAAACGATACACATTCCATACATTATGACAACTGCAATGCAGAATACTGCAGATGCTGCTGCAGCGGCACAATGATGTGATGCTGATTTTATTTCTGTTCATTCATTCAAATACAGGGGTGTGAAAAAGTATTTGCGCCCTTTCGGGATTTTTTGCATATTTGTCATGCTTAAATGATTCAGATCATCAAACAAATTTTCATTTTACTCAAAGAAAACCAGAGTAAATACAAAATGCAGTTTTAAATGATGGTTTTATTTATTTAGGGGAAAAAACAATCCAAACATTTCTGACCCTATGTGAAAAAGTAATTGGTAAATCATGAATTATCTGTGATGAATTGAATAACTGAGTTTAATTTCACGAGCAACACTCAAGCCAAATTACTGCCAGACCTGTTGATCAAGAAATCACTTTAGTAGAACCTGTCTGACAAACTGAAGTAGCATTAAATATCTCAAAGCAACACATCATGCCGCGATCTAAAGAAATTCAAGAACAGATGAGAAAGAAAGTAATTGAAATGTATCTGTCTAGAGCGGGTTACAAAGCCATTTTAGAGGCTTTGGGCCTTCAGCGAACAACAGTGAGAGCCATTATCCACAAATGGAGAAAGCATGGAACAGTGGTAAACCATCCCAGGAGTAGCAGGCCTACCAAAATGACTCCAAGAGCACAACTACAACTCGCCCAGAAGGACATAAAAGATCCCAGAACAACATCTAAAGAACTGAAGACCTCTCTTGCTTCAGTTAAGGTCAGTGATCATGATTCTACAATAAGAGACTGTGCAAAAATGGCATCCATGGGTGAGTTCCAAGGCAAAACCACTGCTGACCAAAAAGAACACAAAGGCTCGTCTCACATTTGCTAAAAAAAATCTTTATGATCCCAAAACATTTGAGCAAATATTCTGTGGACTGATGAATGGAGCTTTCCTGTAGCTCAGTGGTAAGAGCATTGCGTTAACAAGGCAAGGTTGTGGGTTCAATCCCAGGGGATTGCAAATACCTATGTAAAATGTTTAGGATAAAGGAATGTAAGTCGCTTTGGATAAAAGCGTCTGCTAAATGCCTAAATCTAATGTAAATGATGAGACAAAGGTTGAACATTTTGGAAGGTGTGCGTACAGGTACATCTGGCGTAAAAATAACACAGCATTTCATAAAAAGAACATCTTACCAACCGTCCAACATGGTGGAGATAGTCTGATGGTCTTCAGGACCTGGACGACTGGCCATAATTGATGGAACCATGAATTCTGCGCTCTAGCAGAAAAATCCTAAAAGAGAATGTCCGGCCATCGGTTTGTGACCGCAAGCTTAAATGCACTTGGGTTATCCAGCCGGACAATGATGCAAAACACACCAGCAATTCCAACTTTAAATGGCTAAAGTCCGGACTTAAATCCAATTGAAAGGCTGTTGCCTGGCCTTAAAAGGGCTGTTCATGCTAGAAGACCCTCCAATGTGGCTGAATTAAAACAACTCTGCAAAGAAGAGTGGGCCAAAATTCCTCCCCAGTGATGTGAAAAACTTTCGCAAAAGCTTGATTGCAGTCGTTGCCGCCAAGGGTGGAACAACTAGTTATTAGGTTTAGGGGGCAATTACTTTTTCACATAGGGTCAGAAATGTTTGGATTGTTTTTTCCCTTAATAAATTAAACCATCATTTTAAAACTGCATTTTGTATTGACTCTGGTTTTCTTTGAGTAATATTAAAATGTGTTTGATGATCTGGATCCTTTAAGCATGACAAATATGCAAATAAATTAGGGGGGAAATACTTTTTCACACCACTCTACATGGTGCAATTTATATCGTAGACATTCATTGTTTATGATAAACATTTTGCATCGAACATGAGAATTAAAATGAGGTGTGTATTTTGGTGCGCACCCTTAAGAAAAAACACAACTATAATATTTACTCTAGTACACCATAGTATACTACAATATACTTTTAGTATATTATAGTAATTTTACAGTAGCAACACTACTATTGTATCCAGGAGTATTCTATATACTACGGTTAATCGATAAACCGTATTACTGTATAGTTTACTTTAATATCCACTGTAGCCAGGTAAATTGTCCTTTAACTAAAGTAAAAACAATAGCGTACTGCAATGTTTTTTCATAAGGCATAACATATGAATGAGAACTTGGTCTATTATATAATAAACACGTTCACACCCTGTATCGATTTAAAGGCAGGGATAAAGTTGCATTACTCACCTTAAAAGTGTAGCAATATTACCCAAACTGTAGAAGACTGCAAAAAGCGTCAGTCCACTTCTAGGAACCCAAAGCAGACACGTCCCCTGAATGACACAAGTATGAAATAAGACGTTTGACGACTGTCTAGAGATGATTTAAGACATCTCGACACATTTTCAGATCTTACCAATAATGAACACAGGACGCCCGCCACAAAGCACGCGACGAACCCCTTCGCGCGCGTGCCCCATCCCAGCGTCGACGCTTCACTCGCTCCCTAAAACATGTTAATGATATTTAACACGAAACACACAACGACTTCCATCGAGTTCATACAATCTGCGGTTCTCTTCCGCAGACAAGACACGTTAACACGATACTTCAACAAAGCGAGACAATATATAAAACTATAGACCTGTATTTTAACACTGTATAACGACATACGTTACACGTCAATCGTCATATTTAATCGCGGGATGTAAACTGTTAAACGCTTTAACGTTTTACCTCGAGTACGTTCAGATCGTCGTTGCCATCTTGTCCACTCAAAACTTTCTTTAATTTGTCCATTAATGGCTAAAATGTCGAGGTGTTTAAAAACTCAACATGAAAGAAATATCTCAAGATAAAATCGAGATGTCACGAAGTTTCGTTGTACAGTGAAAATGTGTTAATTTGTTGTATTTTCCGAGCGAAAGTGTAACAGGTGCATGAGGTAACTTCCGCGTGTAGCCAGGGCAACACTCCAGTGACGTCATGACGCACGACGTCCAGAATCCAAATGCACCACTCGTCGAAATATTTGCCTTTATTATGGAGATTTAAATAGTTTACATTATTTAAAACCTATTTTGTTAAATGGTGGTATACAAGCACCTTTTGTTTTTCAAACAGCTTACCGGCAAAAAGATTACAATGTATAAAACTAGACATGATTTCTTTACTACAATCATTAAAAAGCATTCAGCTCAAGTTCAGAATGAAGTTTGGTCCATCAATATCTCCACAGTTATTTAAAGTTTCACCCTTAAATATAGCAACATTTAGTTTATGTAAAAACTAAATTCTCTAAAAATGAGACTTTGAGTGTTTCATTCCTCTATGTGGAATAATGCAAGAATTCAACAAAAATAGTAATACAAAACAAAAATCAACTATAAAGAGCTCTTAGATAAAATTCCTTTTATACCCATATTGTTGTTTGACTCATGCCTAGTAAGTAAAACACCTCTTTTGTTTATCCTGTAAAAAGCTGATGGCCATAGTTGTTTGAATAGATGTTTGAAGAGTTCAGGGCACTATGACTCTGGTGGACGTCCAGTAGAGGGGCTCTGGCATGACAACATGCTTTCGGCATGTAGGACAGCTCTGCTTGGTCCGCAGCCACTCCTCTATGCACTTTATCAAAAGAAAAGGAACATTCAGTTAGGCTACGTTCATTTTATTTGTATAGTGCGTACAAAAGAATGTTTTGTTCAAGAGCATCTTTACAGTAAATGGTGTGACCCCAGAGAACAAGCCACAAGAGACAATGACAAGAATTAAACTCCCTGAGATGGTTAAGCAGAAAAACCTCTTAGGACAATACAAACCAAGGCTCCATAGGAGTACAATGAAGACAATACACAGTACTGATATCTCCTCTTTTATCATTGATATCTGGAAAAAAAGACAGTCTGAAAGACCATTTACAATCTTCAAGCTACCATTTGTGAAGTTGAAGCTTTACCTCAGTGTGGAAACTGTGACAGCAGTGAAGTTCTCTGATAGCTCTTTCTCCTCTGCGCAGATCGTCATGGCAAATTAGACACACGCTATCAGCATCACTCTAGAGAGTGAACAGCAAATTACACAAACTAACCAAAGGTATCTAACAACACATAATATGTTATCAGCATTTCATTTCCATATGCTAATGTGATGCATGTTCATTCTGTGTATTGACAGTAACTGCATCATTGCAAAAAAATATCTCTTAATAAGTATTTTTGTCTGAAACAATTGAAATCAAGACACATACTTGAGAAGCTAAACGACGTATTGGGTCTTTTTAAGTCTGAAAATGTGCTGAGTTTGTGGTAAAGAAATCGGCCAATAGGGTACGATAAACAATCTTGTTTTCCTTTTTAATTACGTTTATTTTCTTGCCTCATTGGCAGATATTTTAAATTTTTTCTCCACAAAACAAGATTTTTTGTAATTTTGCTTCTCATGAACATATTTTGATACATTATATAATGTTTATGTATGTTTGCTGGAAAACCCAATAACACACATTTTTTTGGAGATTTGATTCAATTCGTTCAAATTGTTTTTTTATTTTTTGATCACATCAGATGCTTTGCAAAATAATACTGAAGCACACATTTCTATGATAACTCCGCAAACGTACTCCCCAAATAAATGTTTGTTTCTTTTTATCTTGTACAATTCTGTGGTGCTAATTATTGCGGAAGTATTTATTTTAATAAGGCATCAATATTTTAATGCATATTAAGCTCAAGTACATTTTATACGTAATGTTTATCATTAATTACGATATATTGGTATAGTGTATATACCGATATACACTATATATGAAAATAAATAGTGAAATATATTTATTAAATATATAATAGTGAAATACAAAAATAAACAAAAACTGTACACATTTTCACATATTTAAAACATTATTTGCCAATTGTCATTGTCAGAAAAATCTAGGAATGTCAGTAGGACAGGGAAGGAGGGATGATGTGATGATTGGTGACTACATCTGGAACTTGGTTTGTGAGGACATTAGTCATAAAAGACAAAAAACATAAAATGTTCACTTCTGACGACTCATTTCTAGCAACAGTTATCTTAAACGGTTGTTTTGAGCTCAGTGTGATGCCACTAACTTTATGATATGATACCTATCATTTCTACAAGTAATTATACCGAAGTATATAAATGTTTCTTTTATGGTAAAAATGTGATTTTCGAATTCAGCATATTTAACTTCAAAAGCAAAACACAACCTTTTTGGTGTTATTGTGTCATTCTGAACCATTCAAACAGATAACGATCATTTAACACCAACCAGAGACATGACGTTTCGGCTCCTAAATCGAGCTTTTCTCTCCATGGGCTCATGGACCTCGGGAATTGTGGGAATGGCTGGTTTTCTTCTGTCAGACGTGCTGCTTCTGACCTGCGCTCCCTCATCATTACCGGAGCGAGAGCACGGCCGGGCTTCACTGCTCTCCAACTGATGGTACGGGTGCACTGGGTCAGGGGTCATGACGATGGCGTGCAGACGACTCAAATGCATCGCATTCAACTGCGCCTGACACATCACAGAATACAACAAATATAACATTTCACTACAAATGAAGTACACAAAGACCATGGTTATTTTATAATTTAATATTTTTTCATAACACATTATATTATCAGTAAAGTAGATATTTCACAATGGATAGAAACAGATAGTGCTATAAGGTCATTTCGGGATAAAGTCATCATAACAGTTTGGCTTAAAAACAGTGTCCTGATCTCTGAGGTCATTCACCTGAAAATCAAAGCACCGTGTTTTCATTTTTACTGGTGTCTGAATTATTTTATATCATATCATTCTTTCAGGGGCGGTTCTAGGAGGGGGGCCAGTGTCAGTACACTTGGCCACCCCACTGGCCCCCCTATAAATCTGGAATGATATTTCACCAAAACAGAGAAATTTTGAGCTGAACTTCTTTTCAAATGAAAAATATTTATGTCAACAAATGTTAGTATGCCCCCTAAAAGCTTAGTGACCCCTGCCTGGGCCCCCCAGTTACAGTGGTCTAGAACCCCCACTGAATTCTTTATGTTTACCTTTTGCTTAAAAATTATTTTAAGAATTAAACATTTATACAAAAATGACAGTGAGAATTCGTTTCGGGAATAAGTTGTTGAAAATGTAAATAAAGTTATGAATCCGGTTAAATCCGTGCGCTGACCGGGCATGGAAGCGAAGCTCTACGGCCACCCAGGGAGCGGCTCGGGACCGGAACATCCAAACTGTTCTTCCTCGTGTCTGGCTCCTCTTCCTCTGGTTCTTCTTCCTCCAGCTCCTCCACATTTTCCTGCCCTTCATATCCTGGCTCTCTTATTGTCAGGATTTCTTCTTCCTCTTCTTCACTCTCCATGTTTAAATGTCGTCTGTGCACAACAGAAGCCTTGTGGCCGGGTTGACCTGTTTCTGTTTGGGCCACTGCTGTCAGATTAAGCCTCGGTAATGAGATCCTCTGGTTTTCTTATCCCATCTGCTCCCCCTGTGGCTCTAAGTCTGGTGACTGTGCACGGGTTGGTGCAGGCTCCTTTAACCCTGCGTAATCTGGTTAAGAATGGAGAGAAAGGTAGAGAGAGAGGGAGTCTCTTTGGAAGCATCTAGTTCGATTGAGAAGGTTCGATATGCACCTAAAGAATCGGTCCTGGCCCTGTGGGCTGAGGTGAACTATATCTTGCACTAAGTATCAACAACTTAACTGCACTTAGTCTCAGATGTTTGTCTTAGGAAAAATAAAAACAGCATCAAATGAGATTGTAGAATATTCAGGATTTGGGGTAAATTGATAAGAAGTGTCATATTGAGATACTCAATAATATTGACTTTTGGTTGCCGACTTGACAATCTGAGCTCAGTTTGAGACATCGTTAACATCTCTTCTGCAACTCTGAGACATTTGTGAGGGTTTTTTATTAGGAGAAATATCACAGATGAGATTTAAACTTTCATTTATTTAAACTATTAGAAATATTTTTAAAGGCACTTGTCTTCTAACCAGACGTCATTACCCAAGTGCCTACCTATGTATAGCCTCTAGATGGAAGCGTTGCACAAAACATTTTCCAGTTTAGGAACACAAACATATTCACAGTTTAGGCAGCGTAATAAAAAACAAATATTTATCTGTAAAAAATAAAAACGTGCAACAAAAATCTGTCGTTTTTGTCAAAGTGGTGAAGATATTTTAGAATGTACAGTAAAAGTAAATCATGCTACGTTTTTATGAACCACACCACTCTCATATGTATTGATCAGGTCTCTTTTAAGAGTATTTGATTGAGTCCGATAACCAGCTGAGTAAATTCATTACTGTACGCGCTCACAAAATCTGCACAGATGACATTGATGCAGGTACTGCCTGACCCCGGCCTCTGCTGTTTGACCCAGTCCATCACCAGACCGCACGAGCTCAGGGTCATGCCTTTCAATGACTGACACGGATGGGACAGAATATACCCAGCATCCTCAGTTAGATTCAGACCAGCTGCGAAGAAACCGGCTGAAAATACAAACAGGAAAAGCTACAACTGTGATTGATGTGTTTTAGATCAAAGCCGTATTGGATTGGGGATTTTTTTAATGTGACAGACTGACCTGGTCTTCCTTCCTCCTTTCTTTTATCCAGGTAGGATATGACTCGGTTGGGATCTGATGTGTTTGCCCACCAGTAGTCAAACTTTGGCCAGAGCTCGTCATGAACAGATACAGCCGAGCCGTCATATGATAAAATAACCTGAAAAGCTCGATTCCAGCACTCCCTTAGTGACGGTGTGACCTGAAATGAACAAAACATGCTCATAGCAGCACTCCGTAAAGGGTAAAAGGCTGTTTTTAAAGATTCGCATGTGTTGTATTTGAACTTCTTACTAAATGCCAATATGAGATCGCTTACAGAATTTGGGCAAATTTTTCGGCCAAATGTTGTTATGAGAAACTGAATGAGGACTTTGTGTTGATCCAAGTTCACGCCATCGAATGCAGAAAATGCCATGATGACCACTTCCTTGCTATGCTGGTCTAACCATTGAGCCACTTCTGTGAGCGCTTCCTTAAAAAGAAAAACACAGCAGAACACAGATGCATGATGGTATTTGACTGGAATGAGGAATTAAAATTCTTTAGAATTATTTTTAGATCAACCCTGTACAAGAAAAACAGATCGCACACAAACAAGCCTTTGTCAAGGTGATATCTATGTTTTGTACATATTTATTTTCCTTGACATTTATCTTCCTTGGCCGGCACCTCCGAAGGGGTAAACTTTTAAACTTTAGACTTACCTTCACTGTCACGAGAGAGTAGATCCCGTGAGCGAAGTAGAAAACTTTATCAGGGTCTTGTGATTTATGAGCTATCCTGAGATCAAGGAACCGCATGCCTGAATCCAGCTGGTTACAAATACTGTCCTCCTGAAAAAACATCATTTTAATTAAAAAGCAGATAGGAGTACAAACATATATACCTTTACAAACGCAGTCTATCAGCATCCTTGTTCACAGTCACACACAGATTGGTTTAACTAGTGTTAATGACATGATCCCATAGACACAGATATTCTGATGATTTTAATGGTTAAATGGGAATTATATTGGATTTAATGGAAACTGTAATGGCCTCTCTGAGTCTCTACCAGTGATCTATTATTGTAATGTTATCTGATGGATGGGAGCCAAAAGACCCAACACTGAAAGGAATTTGTAAGGTTTAAAGTAAATCCTAATCTGGCCTATTGAGGACCACCACACTGTATTCATTTGTTTTAATTTATGATCTACTAAACCTGCAACAAACACATATAATGACAGGCCGGTCTTACCTGGGATGTTGCCCATTTCATTATACATGGTCGGACGACACAGGGTAGTAATGTATCCAACACCTTCAGTACTTTTGGTTCAGACTGAAGCACAGAAGACTTCTGGTCCAAGCAGTAGGTCATGGTGTCATGACTTCCTGAAGAAAATTAAACAACATTGTTAATGGATTACTGCATTACTCTGATTCAATTATAGTAAAGTAACACATTATATGTCATTTCATTACATTTTCATTAAATTATGCTACAATATGTAATGTATGATATACATAATGTAAACGTTTTAATATATATTTATGTACTTAACAATATTGAAAGTTAATGTTGTTGGTATTAATATGAAAATATATGCATTAAAATGTGTAGTTTACGCTGTTTTTAATCTATGTGGTCAAGGTTGACACAAATTCTGATACACTTTAAGTAATAAAGCTATTATTATTATAGTATCATTACAGTGCTGTCTATGTAATTCATTCCTTTTTTAAATTGCAAACCCAATAATGGCAAAAAAACGAAAACATTAAACAAGTTCAACTTCGTGCAATGCTGAACGCTTTAAGTATCGCGAGATTTGTTCAACAAAGTAGTCCATTCGACACGCTCTCGCGATACTTTTATCTCACGGGGGCGATGAAGTCAAACAAAACTCCACAGGCGGTTTTATTTCATTTGACAGACGACATACCGGGTATAGCGAGATTCCACAGCGGGATATCCCAGAGACCCCGAGGAAGCTCCGACATCCAGTCCGAACAGATGTGCGCGAATAATCCGTCATCATTCTCCATTTACTCCGTATTGAAACCATACACAATAAACATAAATCCATTTACCAGTTTCCGCGTTGTCATGAAAAGCCGAAGCGAAACGCCCACGCGGAACAACAGTTGTGTTTGGTGCAAACATTATATTTGTAAAATACAGTAGAAGAGTAAAAATGTACCATGTTTGCTTACACAAGTTCCGCACTGATCGTTAGGGGTCGTCTACAAATGGCGTTTATTTTGCGTTTGATTAGGGATCGTACACAAAAAAGAATTCCATATCAGTTCCAAGACGTTTGGAATTTGAGGAGAAAGTAAAAGAGTTTACAATAGTAGTCAGAAATGTGTTCCCATTAAAGTTAGCTAGCACTACAGTGATTAATGAATACAAAAATGTCAGAAATACTTTTAAAGGTTTCTTGTACATTATTACACAAAAATAACATTTTAAACCAAGCAATTTGACAAAACTTGTGGTAACCGTTATAAATTATTACGTTTTTCCAAAACAGTGGATCTCTACAACTCATTGATTAAAATATTTAAGAGCATGGCATAAGTTAAAAGATGAATATTTGCTATAAAAATGACTTTACTAAATCATTTTAAAGGGATAATTCACAGAAAAAGTCTGTCATCGTTTACCCAACCTTTTGTCATTTCAATTCTGTATGACTTTCTTTCTTCCGCAGAACACAAAAGAAGATTTAAGATTTTTAAATGTTTAAATGTTAACTGGACCCCATTTACTTTGCATTGGTTTTTGTAAATACAATAGGAGTAAATAGGATCCAGTGCTGTTCGGTTAGCAACTTTCTCCAACTTTCTTTTGTGTGCTGTGGAAGATAGAAAGTCATAAAGGTTGGAAATGACAAAAGGGTGAGTAAATGATGACATAATTTCAATGCTTGTTGTGGTTAATATTTTTGGACGTGTGTTAAGGCTGTAATGTCCTGACGGTTGAGAAACACTTGAACTAACAAGAAAAAAAAAAAATGCAAACAAGAATGCAGTCTAGTAACCTGTGTGCTAAATAGCTGTGTTTTTATTATTTTTATTTAGAAAGTGTTAGTCAGTTGGATTTTCATGAACTATGTCAGCACTGTTGAGCCGAATGACATCCTGAACCAAGCTGTTCGCCCCAACAAAATCTCCAGCAATGATGTTGATGCTTTCCCCATCAGAGCCCCGATGCTGCTCCTTTACCCAGTCAAGCAACAGAGGGTAAGCAGACATGGTCTTCTCTTTTAAAGACTTCATAAGGTACAGGAGCATGTCATTTCCATCAATAGTCAGATTAAGACCAGCGACAAAAAATCCTTCTAAAGGCCAAACACAGACATTATGTGTAAAACCTTTTTTATCAAAATAAAACAGATTTCAAACTATTTTATTTCTGGAACTCACCTGGTCTGCCCTTTTGTTTTTGGTTATTGAGGTATGAAATGACTTCTTTGGGGTCCGAGTTATCAGCCCACCAGTACTGGATTCGAGGCCACAGTAATGGATCATCATTGACGCCACTTTGGTCATAAGAGAGGACAACCTGATAACCATTTTCCCAGCAGGCCTTAAGCGAGGGCTACATAAGGAGAAAACAAAAATGATATTATAGTTTACTAATAGTTAAGTTGCTTGTCCAATGGCTGATCTGGTGACACATACCATTTGAGTCTTGGGGCAGAGTTTGGTTTTAAAGTGCTCTTTAAGAAAGCCGGTCAGTTCACTGTGTTGACTGTCTAACATTTCTTTAAAATGTGAGAAAGAGAGTATCACAACCTCCTTTGTGTGCTGTCCTAACCATGTCGCCAATTCAGTCATTCCCTCCTACAGTGAATCAAAATAGAACCTCATATTAGTTCGTATAAGTATACTTTATCCTTTTTTTTTAATAAAAGGGGTAAGATATGTGTTGTAAAGACCTTGACTGTCATTATTGTGTATAGTCCATGGTAGAAGAAGAAATCACTGGATTCGGGCTTCCCAGCGACCCTCAGATCAAAGTATCGCACACCAGCCTCAAGTTGCTCAGAGATGGTCTTGTCCTAAACAATCGTTTTAAAACATAAACACAGACTTACATGCAACAGACTTCAAGACAACTTTACTTTAACAGTTTGTTTACCTGAGCAGTGCCCCATTTTTTTACAATGGGCCTTAAGAAAGAGCCAAACATCTTGTCGAAGGACTTCAATTTTTTTGGTTCCAACACTGAAGAATCCACATCTAAGCTATATGCCATGGCATTATGACTCCCTGTAACATACAAACAAACAAACACTTTGTACAAATGCAAGGTAAGAGATTTGATACGTGATGGTTTTAATCTCAATGGAACTGGATTGATCGCTCTTTAACATATTGACATTTCTCACCTGGAATAGCGAGTTGGCTCAAAGGGATTTCGATGAATTTCTCATTCAGGTTAGACATCCAGTCAGCAGAACTCGCCATTTCATCCGTCATTCTGTTCTGTTTTAACAATACATTGACATAATAAAAACATAAACATGTGTCTACTTTGAAAACTACGATTAACTATTAACAGTGAGTTTGTAAAGGCAGACCATATCACTTACACTATCTTTGTCTTGTCCTCTTTATGCTTCAAAATAACTGTTTATGGCTTTATATGTAGTGTTAGGCGACACCCTTCGGGTAGATCATCATACATTACTTGCCCCTCCTAAGATTTCTTTCAGTTCCTCATAGATTGTTTAGGCTTGTTAATAGAAACATTTCAGTACAACACGAGGTCCTTCACCTCAACCTTCTGAAAATATTCATACAGAAATGTTCAATGCTGGCTACATGGGACACAAATTTGTAGTGAATTAAAGTTTAAATCAAGCTTGGCTGGCTTGACAAGAAAAACAGATTCTACTCTTTTTCAAGGGTTTTACAGTTTTCTTAATGTCACAAAAACACATTTGTTTTCTTTCTGTCCAAACTGAATGTATGTCTTTAGTTAGGGCCGTGGTTCTTGCCAGCACAGCTCATTTACTTCCTATTTGTTTTAAAGCATTTTGCAAACGCTGCCATTTTGCACAGTTTTTGTGTTGCAGCAAAATGCTGAAAACAGCTGAAATATTAAAGTTACTTGAGAATTGAGTGACAAAGAACATTTTATTTAACCCCCAGAGCAGGAGGGCATGCACAATTATAGTTTATTAATAATATTTCACTTGGAAATTTGTACCAAAGCAAAATGACTATGTACTGCTGAAGTTGAAATATTACATTTAGCTTTAATCAAGAGTGCTGTTTATTTCATTGGTTAGGTGCAATAAAAACATCATTATAAAACAAAACATCTATATGAGGAGGTGTTTGTTTTCATTAGTGAAGTGCTTCCACCTGTGAAAACACCAATGTGACTAAATCGCACAAATTATTGCCGAATTATACAAAATACTTTCCCAGGTTTTTATGAAGATTCACCCAAAATTTAACTCCACCTTTTACCCGCAAGCATCTTTAAAGTCACAGATACAGTTTTGAAGTCAACATGGAACCCCATTCACCTTTTGCACATTCCTGGTTTTATTGTGCACTATATATGTTATTTGATTTCAAATTTCTGTTTCTTAAAAATATTATTTCGTCCTTTTCAAGATTTCAGAAAGTCATCTAGCATTCTTTATCCCTGTCCGCCTCAATCCCGGGTTTGCAACACACTTTTTATAATCCAAATACCTGAAGGAATGTCTCAGTCTACATTTTCCACACAATATCCTGTTTAATTTAGTAATATGTTACAACCGGACATTAAAAATGGAAAACAGTAATTATAGTAAGCATCATTATCAATTCCTAGCACCATCATGAATAAACCTGCCATTATAACAGTGTCTGATCAGCTCACTTCAATATCTCTGTTTAGCAGCAACACGTTGAGATCATTAATAAACATTGCATGTGTGGAATTCTCATCTCCATCAAGTTCATCCCTGGAAATCATTTCTTAATACTTTAGTTCACAGATTGTGGTTAATGTAAACAGGATTAATAATGTGTGCAATTGATTCACATTTATACATCACATCTCAAAAGTGGCTTTGTCAATAATTCCCTTTAAAAACTGCCGATAAAGCAGTTTTAGGCAAATATCTTCCAATGTCTAAAAGCATGTAATGATGATTTTCTTCTATCTTAAGTGTGAATTACAGAAATTATTGCACAGTTAGAAAATAATCAATGTTGTAACGGCAAAAATTGTGATGGTTTAGTAAACATCACGACGTTCTTATTGATTTTCATCCGGTAAATGAGAATGATGGGATGCCCTTCACTCCTAAACCAGAAACCTGTGGTGAGAATAAAGGATATTAGGTGTCAGAGATGATGTCACCTTATGAGTTCTTTCACCTTAAATATGATGCTACCTTAAATATGCCGCCAGCCTCAGGCTGTTTAGCCAGTGCATCTTCATCCATGCCTTTATACGCTGTGGTGACGTACAGATCACTGTAATCCTTCCCACCAAAGCAGCATGAGGTGGTCTTCTCCACTGGCAGGTTCACTGTCTGCAGTCGGGTGCCTGAAAGAAGTTCATTAACAAGAAGCGTTGGCCAAAATTCATTCAGATAAAGCCTTTATTCCGATAAATGGTCTCAAAATGTTATTTCAGCGTGGTTTATTTTCCTCCAGCAACACATGTACACATGGCAAAGTCTCACACACCTGTTTGTGGGTCAATGCGCAGAACTCTTCCTCCATTGTAGCAGGCGACCCACAGTTTGCCCTCTGTGTCTATGCACATCCCGTCTGGTATACCTTCATCCGGCTCTACCTTGTAAACCGCTCTGCGGTTAGCTTAAATACACACACATACTGTAAATACACAGATTTGACCACACAGACTCAGTTCGATGCACAAACACACTCACACAGGCCTCCAGTCTGGATGTCGTAGTCAAAGGCCTCCACAATGTACCCCAGGCTGTCGATGTAGTAAAAGACGCGGTGGTCCAGTGACCAGTCCAGACCGTTGGAGATGTCCACCTGGTCGAAATGATGAACGACAGAGTGGTCAGGATGAAGCGAGTACAGAGAACCCTGTTTCCTCTCCACCACGGCCGGACGCAGTTCTATTCCCATGGTACCTGGACACGACGGGGGAAACGTGGCTTTAATAGAGACCGCTATACATCAATACTGTATACACTAAAAAGCAAAATGAGCATTGTATTATTGTGACCCAAACATTGACGTAATATTGTATTTTATGTAGTTCTATATTGTATTTTATGAAGCTCTATACAGAAACATTTCATATTTCTTGCGAGCCAAACCTAGAGAAAGTAAATGATGACAATAAAGTCATCATTTCCTGTAGCTCAGTGGTAAGAGCAAGGTTGTGTGTTCGATCCCAGGGGATTTCACATACCGAAGTATAAATGTTAAGGTTACTGCAATGTAAGTTGCTTTGGATAAAAGCGACTGCCAAATGCATGAATGTAGATGTAAAGTATTCAGTTTCTTATATACCCGCGAAGAACCTTCCAGCTGGATCGACTTTTCCATCATTGAAACGAGTGTTGGGCTTTTCCTTATCGAGCTGAACGGCTGTTGTTATGGAGCGCTTGACCCAGTCAACAAACGCAAAGCGCGTTCCCTCCGCAATGACGTAACCGCCAGCCTTCCGCAGAACCACGGATCCAACAGGCTTCTCTGTGAAAATAAAAACACACAATGCCATTTTCACAGGAGCTTTTATCTCATAAAACACCTACAAACTCTCTGACGTCTCACCTGTAGTGATACTCTCTATGTGACCAGTGAGAGAGCTCCACCGGCTGACCCTCTGACCCGTAATATCAACGTACACCAAAGATGAGTCCTTTTCCTCCCAGACGGGACTCTCACCAATTTCATTCTTCTCTTTGATCACACACTCCACTTTTATGGACGACATGACCTGAGGAATAGAGTTTAAAGGGATAGTTCACCAGTCATCATTTATAAACCCTCAGATTGTTGCAAACCCGTAAAAATGTCTAAACAGAAAAGAAGATATTTTGAAGAATGTCAGTAACCAAACAGATCTCATCCACCATTTACTGTCATAGAAGGGAAAATAAATACTATCGGAGTCAATGGGGGATGAGATCTTTCCAAATATCTTCATTTCTAATTATAAGAACAAATTCATTTTTACCGCTTTGCAACAATCTGTGGAAGGGTATATGATGATAAAATTTTCATTTTGAGGTGAACTATCCCTTTAAGTTCATGTGATTTTACTGGGCCCTGAAATAACCTGCGCCTGCGCACACAGTTCATGTTTAAGGACAGGAGTCCAAAGGTTTTTCAGCAGGTGAAGGTGCATGTAATTTGTAATGAAACATACATGAAATAAAGCTTAAAGTAGATCACTCTAAGGTCTTCACCCATGCTGACAAAAATGTCTTTATTTCAAGTGGCATTATGAAATATCTTGAAACCATTGTGACAATCAAATGGTCTTGATTACAAATACTTTAAAGAAATATCTGGAAACCATTATAATATTTCTTAATTTAGTGTGTTTTGGGTTTCTATGTTTTATTAGCCGGGCGGTGACGAAAAAACATCTATATGTATTAATTATAATCTCAATCAACTGGTCTCGAGTCGAGCATCAACGTCGAAAGAATGCAAAAAGTACACAAAAAGCATAATCACAACATCATTGGGGACTGCGCAAACCGATCGGCGTACAACATCAAAATATCGCGAGAACAATTCGAACGTCAAGCTTTTGAGTGATTCTCGCGATACTTTGAGTCATCATTTGAAATGTCGTTCGGGCATTTCAAAGATGAAACAGGATTAGATCACTAAAATTTCGATTTCACAACGTTGTATTGACCGCATAACGTTAACCCGTTTGAAGTTTAAAATAAAAAATGCAACGAATCACAATAACACAACTACATATTTTGTGTATAACAAACTTCGTGTTTACCGATATGTGGAGCCTTTTGAGCTGCAAAATCATGTGACCGCACAAATGTCTGTAAACACATCATAACAATGATCGAATGCAAACGAAGACCATACCTTTGCACTTTCTCTCTGTGATCGCCGCCCTTTCAAACTGTCTCCAACTTTACAAACTTTTCGTCCTCTTTGCTAACACGTGACGTATTCTGTACACACGAGCGCGTGCGCGGACACATTGCCAAATCAGCATAAACTCATTATATAAGAAACAAGCCATAAAGACAACACGATTCAGCATGCAACCACAATTTATTTACAATACATTATTTTTAATAATGATTAAGTAAGATTTTATAAAGCAGTAAGTCCCAAGAAGCTGTGGTTTAAAGCAAATAATATAAAAGATCTAAAAAGTAAGCACAACACAGAAATAAAGTATAAATATGCTTTTTTTAATTTTAATTCCCTATACCTTGAAAGGTCTCAGAAAATAAAAACACAGTAATAATGCTGATAAAAACATTATTCAAGTTGCAGTAATACTGGTGTGATGTGACAGGTTAATAACCAAAGCTTCAAACACAGCTCAACCAATCAAAATCAAGGACAAGACCTATCGGTTTTATTCATCTTTACAAACTGTTAAAGGCAAAGGTATTACATTTTTACGGTGAAGATGATGATGGAAAGTGCTTCTCGCTGAAGGCAAACGCTGATAATGAGACTTTCTCTCCGTGCATACACCCTGGCAAACTCTATCCGTCTGTGTCAGCTCTTTTGTTTTGCAGACTTATCTATCCAATTTTCCATTACGTCTGAAAGAAAATCACGTGAAGTCGTGCAGGATGCTTTGGGTGCACATGGGTTCAGTGTTCGTCAGTTCAGCTGATCGGGGTGGAAGTGGACAGGCTCACTTTTTGGCAGCAGTGGCTTTAGCCCGGTTTAGACGTTCCACCAAAATGACATCAGTTGTGGCCGAACAGCGTGACAGGACGGTATTGATCTCAGATTCGTTCCGTCTCTCGATAGCAGCTTCCGTGGCACTCTGCAGATCACTAGGTGAGAGAGAATAACACGCAGAGTGGCCTTATTCACACATACAAATTCACAAATTGCATCGCAATGATAGCAATGGTAATTGCAAAAATGATGCTGGATTTTTTCACTTTTACATTTACATTTATGCATTTAGCAGACGCTTTTATCCAAAGCGACTTACATTGCTTTATCCTATACATTTTACATAGGTATTTGCAATCCCCTGGGATCGAACCCACAACCTTGATCTAATCACTGAGCTACAGAAAAGCTAAACCAGAAAGTTTTCTAAACCAGACGATTTAAAAGTCTAATATGTCATTTCCCCTCAGATTCCCACAGGTGTTTTAGAGTAACCATGCATTAATTCATCACAATAACAATTTTCTATTTAGGCTCACATCAAGAAAGTGTTTAAATACAGCATGTTTTAATTGTAAAGAGTATGTATTTTTCATCTTTTAAAACATGTACAAGAATTTACATATTTTTGTGTGTCCTATCTTTATTCACAATAAATGCCACTTTAATTGTTTTTTTATTGACGTGACTATATTTTTGGAATATACTCCAAACTCTTACCCCACAGCGAGGTGAGCTTTGACCTTCTGCTCTGGTGTGACTCTAGAAACATATTTTCTGGCTTCATGTTTGTTTTGGTGTTTAATGCACACCTCCACAAATGGCTGTAATCATAACAACAGAAGAACGAGTTTTATTAGGTGATAAACAACAACAGAACAATTCTATGACAGAAGCAAAGGGCATCATTTACCAGATATCCAATAGGAGACTTCTTGCTTTTGGCAAATTTCTCCAGCTCATCCCAGTCTCCCTTCTCAGCCAGAGCCTTGAGCTTCAGCCACCAGAACCTGACGGCAAAAAAACATGTAAACTACATGATCATATCTTAACATACAACTTGAGCAGAGATCTTCAACTATCTTATTTACATAGAGTCCTGTTTAAAAAGCGTAAATTATCCCTTCAATTTAAGAAAGAATGGTATGGAACGAAAAATTGAGATAAAAAGAATCCCACAGGCAGAGCTGTTAACCTTTTATCAGATACCCTGAAGTCCTTGTAGAGCTGCTCGGCATGTTTGTGTAACCCCACAGACAGCAGCGCCGTGATGGTGTCGTGAAGAGAAAATCCCAGCAGCGGCTCGCCCTTCGCCTCCTCCAGCTTTCTTTGGAACCTCAGGAGACGCATTTCTTCCTCTGTGGCCTTAGCAGCGAATTCATTCTTGGCTTTGTTGAACTCATCCACGGAACTTTGCAGGAGAGCAACCCTGGCCTCCAGTCTCTGTAAACACACATAAAGGTGGGACGCTGAGATCCCGCTTCCATGACCCTTGCTTTACATCTCATTGAAACAAGATGAGGATGACAGGCTCAATGATGGGAACAATGTCAACATGAGACCGAAAAGGACTAAGAATCAAAAGCAGCTGCTAACCGGCTCATTATAGCTGGCCTTTACATAGTAGTTGCCGAGTTCTTGGTGATTATCATCTTGATTGAAGAGATCCATCAGTGTGTTCAGCTCCTGGTGTTTACAGAACTGAAACAAACACCAAAAAGAGAGATTGGATTGATCCTCTGCTGGTTTATTAGCTTACTTGAGGTCAGAGTTGTGCGTGTACCTGTCTGTAGAGGCTCAGAGCCACGGGCTGGTTCCTCAACATCATAAAGAAGTCTCCTCTGTTCAGTTCGTTCTTCAGATACATGACCACTGTGTACACTACCATACAAGAACAACAGTAACAATCACAGGATTATAGTGTGTATTAAGAAACATGTGTTTTTAATGCCTATGGCTATGAGTAGATGAGGGAATTTAGAATGTGTGTGAATGTCTTCTTAGGTTAGATGTTGGATCGGTTTAGACAATAAACCCCAAAAAATCAAGTGACATTTCATTTTGTCGCATTGCATTCTGGGATTGCATTATTTGTATTTTATAATTGATGTGGCAATGATATGCAATGATGTGGCAATGATATGCAACATGATATTCAACCTAAACCAAGAACTAAGATTACATGATTTGGCGTGGCACCTCTTTTGTGTTTGGGGCCGTCTACATGTCGACTAAGTGGGGACCTTAATAGGTTTCAGAACATAAAGTATGTTTGTGTGTACCGAGATCTGTGTCTCCACTTTCAATGGCTTTGCTCAAAGCCAGAGGACTCTTCTTCATTTTTAACAACAGTGGGACCTGCTCACCAGAGCGTGGCTCATACTCCAACAACTAGAATGACAGAGAGAGAGAGAGTGATAATGGTAATACCATCCATCCAAGAAGTACGAGAGTTGATAATTCAGTGTTAGAATCATCATGTAGTCTTGTGCACCTTAATGGCCAGCTCAGTGCGTCCGCTCTCATATGCTTTAGTGGCGATTTCGGAGTAGGAGATTCCAGAGGCATCAGCAAGCCTCATGTTCACAGTTTTCGCTATGACCTCATCTGACTCCTCCTTCTGCTGGACCTACACAAACACGTAGATTATATGTGAACATTAGGGATATATCGAGCCGATTAGAATATGTGACAAGCCGGTTGAGATGTCATTTGATTCGCAATACATGTTTTGAACAGCAGGGGTCACTGTGGTTACTGCAAACTTGGAACGCAAACTTCTTAAAAGCAAAACAAATGTGTTTGGTTATTTTAAAGAAACTTATAGATTTTTTATTTGATTTGGAAATTGTTTTAAAATTGCGGTTTAATTTTGTCAAAGAAATGTGTAGCATTGGAGAAATAATAAGGGTAGTTGTTCATTTCGAATGTGTCTCGACTCAATTTGTGAAAATAAATTGTGAATCGTGCATTGGATCGTGAGTGAATGGTTACATCCCTAGTTACATGATGAGGTTTATGGCAATAATAAATCTCTCTTATCGACACATGTTTATTTTCCGCTGACATAACTGTTTGTGACATAACACGCTAATGAATGTAAAATTTCAATGCAAATTTGATAACTATTGCAGTAAAGTAAAACACACAAACAAACCTTGTAGCAGGCCCAGTGTTTGAGTACCCGACTCACTCCTTGATATTCTGGAGTCTTTAAATAGCGGCAAACCTCAATGGCTAAGGGATACAGTTTACGATGCACCAGTCTGAGTGAAAGAAATAAAATCTACTTTGGTTAAATGTTACAAAACACAACACCTCAGTGCAGAAAAGCGCCCTTCTTACCTATCGATCAGCACCTGTATGGTCATCTGTTTGAACTGAGTGTGAGTGAGCGGCATGCCGACAGTGTAATCTCGCACCGCGTTCAACACCCGCAAGTCCCGACACATGCTGATGAAAAGCTCAGGAGGAAAATTGCTCAGGAAACACTTTCCGAATGAAGCTGCCTGGTGAGAGAGAATGAAGTCATGACGCTGTGTTTGCTCCCCGCTCTTCAGTAAGCGCGGTGAAACGTGTGTCTTACCCTCAGGAGAGTTTTCTGTGTCTCGGGTTCGTACTCGTGACCGGCTGCCTCCACACACTGCTTCACCGCCTCGGCCAGCAGATTCTGCTCTTTAATCTCTCTCAGATACTCATCTGCCTTCTGACTTTCTTTCTGTAAAAGTCAAACATAAACAAAAATTGTTTTCCTTTTCTATATTATGCCTGCCATGCTGAGGGGTTTGGCGTATCGTGTGTGTATCTTACCTCATATTCTTTGTGCGCCTCCAGGAGTAATGCTCCAGGAGCCATTGAAGCTATTTTGAAGATCTCCTCACAGGCACCTGCATAGGATTACGGGGAAAAAGGGGATTATTGGGGTGACCAGTATGGTTTACCATTCTGTATTGATTTCTCCAAAAGTTCTTCTAACCCGGGACCTCCTGCAGAAGCTCGTGGTGCGTTTCATTGATGATCCTGACCCCGTCCATCTCTGGCACCAAAACAGAGTCGCTGTCCAGAGGGTACTGAATAATCTCTTTACACTCGCCTACCACTAGTAGGAGCCTGTCCCACATGATCACTACCGACGACTGCTGACTCTTGGGTCGACGACACCTGCAGGAAAAAATATTCCTTGATTACAAATTCAAACATGCAAATCAACTTATAGAATAATGAAAATGTAAAACGGCTTCATGCCAGGCCATCTGCTTTGGGGGATTTCTGATGTTGGTGTCCACCTCGCTGATTTTCTCCTGCAAAATACATGAAACACTTATGCTACAACAGTGTGAAAGTAACAGTTAATCAATAAATTGAAGAAACGATTAAATTGAACTTCTAGACCAGGCTCTTAGTAAAAATGTAGAATTCAAAGAATTCAATCCAACTCTTCCTGGTAACACAATGATGTTTGAAGACACTGTTAAAACAGGCTTCTCTCACCTTAAGGTTTGACGTGCCCATCCACACATGACCCGAGTCTGTGAGGATAGCCAGATATTTATAACTGAATGAAACACACATGTGCAGTATGCTGGATGCTTGTGGAGAAAGACCTGGAGGAGTCTGACACACACACACACAAAACATAATACATTCGCTTGTTTTATATGTCTAAAGTCTATTTATGTGATTGTCGTAATGTTGTTGTGTGTATGAATTGTCAGTACCACAGACGTGCAGGATGTATTATCAAGGATGAAGAGATGATATCCATTAGCAACCATTACTTTACTTTGCCTGTCCTGAGTCAGGACCGCCCAGCATGTGGGCGCCCCTTCTAGACCTGAAGTAAAGTCACAACAACAAAAAAACATTCAGGCTTGGAGAACTGGAGAAACTTTAACTTGCAGTGAAATCTTTCAGACCTGACCCATGTGGGTTGACATGAAAGCAGAAAGCATGGATATTTTACCGGGTACTTCAGGTAACCTCTTCAGTTTTATGTCATCGATGTTTGTGGCCAGAGTAAACCGCAATGCACCGGTTAATATAGCAACTCCAGTTCCATACGGCGAATGGAAAATCTTGGTCTCCATCACCTGACTCTGAGAAACTTCCTTTGAGAGCAGGATCAGTGCTTTAGTCAGTGTTTAAACACAAATAGTATGTCGATTCTGAACAACTAGCATCATCAAACCAAATAGCCAAATCTATTTGGTAATACTACACACTCGTAAAGTATTTTAGCACGGATGTATTCTTTTAAAGCTGTGTTCTCACATTGCCCATGCTGAAATGTCTCTTAAAGCCTCCCAACAGATCATAGACCAGAACAGTGCCATCCTCCTGAACGCACAGAAGATCATCAGACACCGTCCATCCTAACTGCTTCACCAATCCACTCTTCCACTAAAAGCAACAGAGAGATAGAGGTCAGTAAACAGCATAAACACTTTGTGATAGCATCGGCATTGCTGTTTACAAAAAACATGTCACAGAGAAGCATTTTTCGTTCTTCGATGTGTGCTCTTACTGGAAAACTGGCCATAGGTACTCCGGAGGCCGAGAAGATCTCTAATTGTGGCCTGGTACTTGGTGAGCGCCCTTGGTAGCCTTTTAAGAGAGCTGAGAGAGAAAGATAGCTCTCATTTGATTTAAACACTACAAAGAAAACCTCTGCAACATTCTGCTGGTCTGATCTACCCCAAACTCACCGATGGGACCCCCATACGGAGCTGCTGCGATCAGATATTCTCTCAAACTCTCCTTTAATTTCCAGCTCATGTCATACAACTCGACCTTTCTGTTTCAGATAAGAGAACAAAGAGGAAGAGAAAGCTGTTGAAACACACTACCATCTGCTATTGACTACTGCAGTGCACAAAATACAATATATAATTGGAAAATATCTTTATAGATGAGCACAGTAAATGATTTCATCTGCATAATTGACAATTTTGGACTCTTGTGGTGTATGTATTAGGGTCATAGTTAGCACAAATTAAAACATGGCAACGTCTCATAACCTAACTTGATATAAAACAAACTACGGTATTCAATAGAAAGTAAGTGTAACCTAAACACATTCAGAAATTAACATACAAATGGAGGTTTCCTCGTTTAACTTAAAGACACCCGTTAAAATGTCATCCTGGTAAATGTCCACAAGGAAACACAGATGCAGTCATGCTGCTTAACTGAAACGCATGACAGCCGTCACATGACTCAAACAGATTCATATAGACCATGTTCCAGCCAAATGTTTTATCAGTTTCACAAAGTGAGCACGTGTTTTTTGGCAGGTTGATGTTGTCATAAATTTACTTCTTCTGCACATTTCGTTAACACAATTGCTGAAGATGTTATTTACCTGTAAAACGCCTCTCCCAGAGGATTCCAGTTTGCCGTGACAAACGCCATGTCCTCTTCTCTCGACGAAGTGACGGAAGGTACTTAAATATATGAAATCCCCCAGTTAACGTTGTATTATTATCATTATGTGTAATGTTTCATTGTATTGTTTATTTCAGACTCCCTTCCTCATCGCTTCCTATAAAGTCTTCTTCAGGCTCAGTGATGGTGTTGCTTAGAGAGCAGCGCGTGTGGTGCGCCCTCTGGTGTTTTGGCGGCGGCGCAACGATCCTTCAGTAGGCAATTAGCCACAAAAGCAGAATAAAAACAACTTTAGATTTCGAAAAATTTCAGACGCCATAATTGACTTAATTTTCCAAAAAAAGAAAAGGAAAAAGCGACATCTCTTACGACTTTTTGTACAAACCTCAATATCTTTCTGTAGATTGTAGTGCACGCAGTTTTTATCGCTCGCGTTCAGATGTTATACTATTTCAGTTGTCTAACAACAAATATGTAAACGATACCATGTTGATAAGGATCAGGCTGTATTACATCAAAGTATGTACGTAAAGCAAAAAACACCAGGGCAAAAAAACACGTAAAACGCGACATTGTGCTGCGTTCTAGAGTCCTCGGATTTGGGTTATTTCCCACCTCAACCCGCAAATGATTTATGGAACTGCGATTATTAATGTTTATAAATACTTTTAATAAATCATAAATAACAGCTATGTTTAAGTCTTACAAAACACATCATGTTATTACTAAATCCGGACATCACATCCGGGTTTGAGGTGGGAAATATCACAAACCCGAGGCGGCCATCTTGAACGCGGCATTGGACCAAGTAGGCAGAAAACGCGATGGCGTGATGAATATGTCAATTAGCGTACAACTAAATACTCTCACGCATTTTTTCATCAAAATGTACAAATAAATTACGCTCGCCACTTTTATTTAAATTACTTAGCATGACAACATTGGTGAGAATTAGCAGGAAACCAAAGAGCTAAAACCGAGCGGGCCTCAGGAACCGGACGCTCAGGTAAAGTGGGTCTACTGCACTACCTTCCGATTTAACTCCTCAAACATACGTTAGTTGTTTTTACACATCTTCAGTCTCACTTTGAGGAGTAAATCTTCTAAAACAGTGCGAAAAGTGTTGGTACACGAAGGTTTTAAGCGCCTGTGTTTTTACATGACATCTGCTACTTTTCTCATCGCTGGTATTGATGGACAAATCAAAGTAATTTGCGATTGCTCTATTAGTAATCATTATTTCACTTGTTGTTGCATCACCAAGTTTGTATTTCGGTAACCAACCAGTAATTGCAATTATGGAAATCTGAAAAGTTTTTAATTAAACTTCTAAGCTCTCATACACCACCTGGAGGAAGTTAACTTTGCCAATCAACAGTTATTTATTGAACAACCACACGGTGTCGCTGCTTACCCGCGTGTCGCATCCATTCAAAATTGCCTGCGACAGACCTGTGTGTGTGGACACCTGTTGTGTCTGCGATCCAATATTGTAGAAAGAACAATTGTTCGGATGGGTTTGCTATGTAAAGGCTGCAGCAAAAATGTTATTAGTCAGTGTCTGCCCCGGCTGTTGTGTTCGTGTCTTTGTGACTGGATCTCTTTGAAATGTCACCTCAGTCCTGTAGATCGTAAATGGCTGTAATCAGGATCTTTTGTGATGGGAGATAAAACACTACTGTTGAGCATCTCAGAATCGCATCATTGTTAAGATCACAATAGCAGTCCTGCTATAATTATACTTGTCTTGTGTGGGGTTTACAGTTCATTTAGCTGTCAATCAGATGAGAAAACCCGGTGTCCTCTTTTCATAAAAGAATGCCAAATTACTGGATAAAAAGCTTCATTAACATTTAAAATGTTTTGTGTAATAATACATTTTATTTTAATTAATGTGTCAAATTGATTGAATTTTCAGTATTGGATTGACTTAAGAGTTAAGATATATCATGATTCGAGTCAAAAAGATGCAAGCGTATTCTCACACTTAAAAACAATTCACAATGTGTGAGTCATTTCTTTTTAATGAGACACATTACAAAAGCAATGATAACACTTAACTGGCACTGGTGGGATGAATTCGTTTAGTTTTTATGATAATACAGAAGTGTTAGTTTCTGTAGCAAATAATCACTATTAAATGTTTGGCTCAAACAACTATGAGATGGTAACTGTGCGCAATAGAAAGTCTTTACATTATTTGAAACATGTATGCTTTGAAATAATGTCTTAAAAATGTGATCTACACAAATGTTGTATGGAGAGAAATGTTAGAAGAATAAGCATCAACAGCCATCAAATAGGCATTTTTTAAAAATCTATCCCCTTTCAAACGCTCCGATAACCCTTGAGCACTTTTAAGGAATAAGGGAACCATCTTAGTGTCTTAAAAGTGAAATTCCACATGAATCAAACAAAGCAAACATCTTGAGCTTCTGTGGTTAAAATGACTTTAATCTCAAATCTTTCCAAGACTTTTTTTAGCACATTCCAGTATTAAACCTCAAGGAATTCCAGAAAGCTAGTTAAAAAAAGCTTCAACGCCCCTGATCAGCGTTTACTGTGAGAGAGGTTTGTGATTGTTCTGTAGATGGATGTCTCTTCACCTCTGTGGTTGGCGATTTAGAAAGCGAGTCTGTTCTGCACTTGTCTGAGGCGTCTGTTGCTGTTCAGGTTAAACTGATAAAGAGGAAGAAAAGTGCCCATCCATCTCCTCCTGCACAGCGACCACTGTCAGTCACAGACATGCTTAAAAACTCTTGAACACCAGAGGCTGAGATTTGTGAAACACGTGCTCTTTTACTCATGCAATCCAACATTTTTGCTGAAAGTGATTAAAAATCTGTTATTGATGAAGTACACAAAAGATCAGTGTTGAAAACCATACCGCAATAGACAATGGCAAGGTTATGGTATATAGTAATAATAACCATAACTTGAGATGGAGGGGGTTCGATTTCGTTGTAAATGATGAAGGTTTGCCAAGATATTTTATGAGATATTTCAAAAGTAACCTGCACATTTTTTTAGATAAATATGGAGATAGACTGGCCTGTTATAGCTTTTTTTAACAAACAATTATTTTTGACCTTTTTGCCTTTACTTTATACAGTGCAGTTGTAGAGAGGACAGGAAGTAAAGTGGGAGAGAGAAGGGAGTGACCTTGAGCCGGTACTAGAACTCGGGTCGCTAAAAGCACAGTTGCAATGTCCGCACGTGACACGGCCACAGGCTCAGACGTTTAGCTTTCACAAATAAAATAAGGTATTATTATTATTTGTTTTCTTGTAGTTATTTAGCTATAAAATGAATTCCTGATATTTAGGGCTGTCACGATATCATATTGTCACTACACAATTATCGAGGCAAAAGAATTCATGATAGCGATAGGTGCAATTTTATAACGAATATGAAAATGGTTTTAGAAAAAGTATATAATGCTATCAGTCAAATTTATCTTCTTAAATGTATTTATTTACTTGATTTATGTGGCAGAGAGAGACAACTTGCATCGATTGTGGCTCTTAAAGGCCTGGTTATGCTTGCCTTTTTGCTCCATTCCCTTCAATTCATACGCATGCAAATGCGCCAGACCGGAAAAGTCTCGCATTCTGCTACGTTCCAAAGTTCAAGTGTGGTTAACTCTGTCCTCCAAAGACGTGCGACGAGATGGATTCTTTGATAATTGTGGTTTAAATATCACGATTATTGCCGATACCTGTATATTGTGACGCCCCTATTTCAAGTCCTGAATAATTGAGTTCTCATTGTGACTGCACTTTTATTAATCACGTGTCTAAATATTGACCACTGGGCAAAGCATTTCAATGAAAACAAAACTGCATGCATCGGACACCCACCCCAGTCCTTTCACATACCGCTAAATGAGCGCACGGCCGGAGAAAAGATTTAAGTCATTTCCGCCATAAAAGGCCTCCTCATTAAGCGGCATCTCATTGCACGTGAAATCATTAGTCCTTGATAGAATGCGCTCAGATTCCGAAAGTGCCGAGGTCATTTTTAAGCAGCACTTAAAGCCGTTAGGAAGTCTGACATCATGATAGGGGCACTTCCCTCTCCATTCGTAACACTATCTCCCCCATTAGCCTGAGATGTGGGGGGGCGGCGGGCCAGTGCGATATGGGTAAGGGGCAAGAGGGCAGTGTGTGTGTGTGTTTATGCGGTCTGTCAGTGCGGGGCAAGGTGGGGGTGAGCCGGGCTTTTAAGGTGTCAGCGGTAAAATTTATAACACACCATTGAGAGGCAATAGTAGCACTCGCCGCCACACTCACTCGATAGAAATCAGATTCAAGGGAAAAGGGGCCGTCAGTTATGGGAGTTTGGAGAATTAACCCAGATTGGCATTGGACCACCTGGACTTGGGATGAGGGGCGGGGTCTCAATGAAGACACCTGAGCTTTATGACAGTGTATGTAATGACTAAAGGTCGGGTGTCTTATGGACTTCGGTGATGATGTGCACGGAGACCCACGAGAAAATATGAGGAATCGATGTATGCGGTTTCACTGAGACAATGATCGGTTTTTGATTGGAAGTCAACTTAGTTCAGTGTTGTTTGATTATAAACGTTCGTCAAAACGTCTTTTTTTTTGTGTTCTGCGGAAGAAAGAAAGTGACGAATTGCGTCAGTTGATCAGCTCATCATGAACACTCTTAGCAACCCATCGTCATTCCAACCCTGTGCACATACAAAAAACACGTCTTTTACTCTCACCATCAGCAAGCTTTAGGCTCTTATCTTATGATAATGTCAAACGTCTTCCAGCCGCCTTAAGTTCTTGTCCGTGGAGCAGTTATCTCATGTTGTCTGCTGGTAATTGAAGCTCCGGTCCCCGCAGGCTTTAATCAGAGGAGGGCCGAGAGCGCCGGAGGTCTTTGCTAAAAGATGCGGGTTAATCACGGATGACATGTGATTTAAGATGACTGGCATGTCAGAAAAACTCAGCGGTGTGAGGAGCTCCTAGGAATATCTTCATCCAAGTGTTTGATTTCTTTGGAAACTTTTAGCACAACGTGCGAGAATAAATCTATATTTGCTTTGTTAAAGCGCTTAGTAGCGTCCCACGGCCGAATAGAGCACAACGTTCAAGCTCGACAAATACAATTGAACCGTCGGTGATTGACAGCTTTCCTGCCCTTCAAAGATCTTTCCCTCTCCGGTGAAAATGTCATCGCCAGCTTCCTCTCCTCGCTTCCAAAAAATCGTTCTCACGGTTAATTCACGTTTGATATTTGAGCGTTTCAGGTCACTTAATCACTCGAATCATTTTCAGAGCAAATCACATCCCTGTTTTCTATTCCGGCTGGATATACAGCAGAGACCGAGGAGCTTTGAAATGTAAATCTCAGCAGATCTCCCGTCGAAGGCTTTTTAATTAAATTGATGGACCGTATTTACCCTGGATATGAGGAAATTCTCAGCTCGGAAGGAAAGATCACATTAAAGCAGATCCAGGAAAGATTCGATACATATTGATATTGTATATAGAGTGGTTTTGTGAAATTTATAGACTCGTGAAATCATGTTTAGATAAAGATCTTTGAGTCATCCGAGGCTGGATTTTTATCGTTATAATTAATACTATGAAACTTATAGAAATGTTAATTTGGTTTGATCTCTCCTTCCAGCACATGTCAATGTCTGCACACACGTAAGACCTTGAAAAACAGATTTTTCAAAGACCAATGATGCAAAGAACATGACAAGTAGATTTTCATAAATTACAACTTCACTGTTCTGGTAAAAAACAGATAAAGTCAGAACATTTTCTTTTATTTTACGGATGTTTCCGTCAATGCTTAAATGCAATTTAAAGCTGTGCAAAATGTACTGGTAAAACTGAATACTCAAAAATGTCTTCATATTAATACATTATATTGTGTTCAGTATTTACGAACTTCCGTCTTTGGTGCACTTGATCCCAAAACGTGGGAGCAAATTTAATTCCCTCTTCACTACATTTGAAATGTGATCAGTCATCTTGGCGATTAGTAATTGTTTTGAGACCACAGGTTGGCCACTTCGGTATAAATAACCATGCTTGTTAATTGCGGTGTGATTTTTTTCACTTATAATTACATTTTAATGTGATGATTTTAATGCGTCTTATTAAAGGTCACCTGCTTTCAAGTTGATAATGAGCTTAATTTACTTAAGTGGGAAACTAATGAAAATCACATAATAAAACACTTTGATATTAATATCAAAAGTTACCAAGGTTATTGTTGGAGGAAAATGTTATCGCTCAGATGTTGCTCTTTCATTTGAAGGAGTTATCTGTTGTGTTGTTTTTCAAGTTAAGTCTCATATGTTTCTCCTAAAATGTCTTGAAATAAAAAACAGAAGCAAATGAGAGCGTATGTGCATGGAGGTGTAAAAGGAATATAGATTGTAGAGGTAAAATGACCTGGATTTGGGTACATTTGATGAGAAATGCTTGAGTTCACATTGAGATATTGACTTGCACACTTGACAAAGCTCTAATAGAGACGTTCGTGAGATTTCTGACTCTTATTCTCAGGAAAAAATATCGATACACGATAAAATGCTTTTTTTGGATGGATAACACGCCTCTGAAACAACATCTACAAATGAAAAGAACAAAGTCATTTGTCACATTATATTTAAGTCAGAGGGTGGTCTTAATAGAAGTTTCTCGGTCAGAATAAAGATGTAGCGTGGTCCAGACCTCATTTGGTCTGTCTGGCTTTGTTAGTCACGTGACGAGCAGTAAACTAGTAGTTGTCAGTATTATTTACAGGCCAAACAAACAATGCCATGCGTATCATGATGATTTAGCCTCTGTATTATGTGTTTCTCCCTCTTCAGAGCATAATACAGACCGATAAGCACATATGAGAGAAGAAAGTGCTGGGGTCTAAATCAGTCTAATGCACTGTGTGAGATTCCTCATAATAGTACGTAAATCACAAAGGGTTGATGGGACGCATGTGTAGTCTAATAGCATTACGTGAGCCACCCAGTGGGAGTAAATAAGGAGCTATTGATTATCTGCCACCATTAGAGTTTGAAATACCTTTCCTGACAGCAGAGAAAAACACAGACACATACAAACTCTCACATCACAAATACACTAGTGGAAGGTTAATCGCTCGCTTCAGATCTCAGCCGGGATATTTCAAATCTCTCAATGTTTTTATGCATTCTGTAAATCAGGCATTTGAAAATATTCTATATTCTAGTCATTTTAGAAATCATTTTGTGCGGATAATGACTGTTGTACAGTATCCTTAGATGATTACGTTTAATTGTGAATTATTAATCCGTGTTCAAATACTTTGTATTTCATCATTTGCATTTTTGTTGTTATGGTCAGTTTATACAAGAACGATAACTACTAACAGTAAAGAAAACTAAAGCGATAACTAAATTAGCGTCTACCCTAGTATGGAAGCATATGTGGTGCAAAATTCAATTTGCAATGTAATATGCAAAATGGCAATGCAGTATGTAAAATGACAATGCAATTGTGTATCTAAATATACATTTCAAATAACGTATGTGCAACATTAGGTGCAAAATGAAAATAAAAATTCAATTATATCAAATACATTTGTAAGTTCCTACACTGGTTTTAATGTTATTGAAATGGATATTTTTAACGCTCTTTAAGTTGCAAAATTAAAATGAAAATGCATTCGCGGATTGATTATACATATTTAAGATAGTCAAGCAAAATTGTAGCAAAAAGAAAATTCTAATGTCATTTTCCCTTAATGCATTAACATTAACAGGTTGAACATTTGGGATTGCATTTCCATTTACACACAGCGCGTTGAGGGAGCAAAATTCAATGTGGACTTGAAAATGCATTTCGAGCTGACCACGCCCCCTCCCCGGTACAGCGTCATTGCGTCAAGGCGGAGCCAGCATCGCTATTTGCTAGTTAGGTGTGTTGTTTTGAGGTGTTGAAAACACGTTCGACTGCAGACTCAGAGACAATAAAAGCGTTAAATCGCTTGCACATACACGTTTTCATCATAAACACGTTCAGTATTTGTTGTCTTTGTTTCTGAATGATTATGTTAAGATATTGACTGTTTTTGTGGTGCAACATTTCCTTAACTTCAGGAATCGAGTTATTCAGTGGATCTGTCACAAACTGCAGCATCCGGATGAATTAGAAACCAAGGTTAATTTTCGTAAGGGCAGATCTCCACCTTGGCAATGTTTATGTGTATTTGTGCATAATCTCTCCCCTTACACTTTCTCCAGCACAAAAGAAGCACAGTACAGAGGTGTATTTCACGTGGATGTATCGCGTTTGTGATTGTACTGTACAGTTACTGAACAGTGGTCTCACTAAACGACCATTTCTGAACAATTGTATGAAGATATTGTGACAAAAAAGACATTCATCAAAATACAGAATGTGTTCATGATGAAAACGCGTATGAGAAAGTCAAGTGATTATGAGACATTCAACAGGCGAGCTCACCGCTTAATAAGGCAGACAATTCTAGAAATGTAGCTACTAGTTCTATCGTCTATAGAGACTTACTAATCTTAAAAAAACACCAGAGTAATTTTTTTCTTTGTGCTCCAATTCGTGTGCATGCAATTTAATGTTTTTATTAGCTTTGCAGCCGCACGTCCATGCTTGTAACTAGCGATGCTGGCTCCGCCTTTACGCAATGACGCTGTACCGGGGAGGGGGTGTGGTCAGCTCGAAATGCATTTTCAAGTCCACATTGAATTTTGCTCCCTCAACGCGCTGTGTGTAAATGGAAATGCAATCCCAAATGTTCAACCTGTTAATGTTAATGCATTAAGGGAAAATGACATTAGAATTTTCTTTTTGCTACAATTTTGCTTGACTATCTTAAATATGTATAATCAATCCGCGAATGCATTTTCATTTTAATTTTGCAACTTAAAGAGCGTTAAAAATATCCATTTCAATAACATTAAAACCAGTGTAGGAACTTACAAATGTATTTGATATAATTGAATTTTTATTTTCATTTTGCACCTAATGTTGCACATACGTTATTTGAAATGTATATTCAGATACACAATTGCATTGTCATTTTACATACTGCATTGCCATTTTGCATATTACATTGCAAATTGAATTTTGCACCGCATATGCTTCCATACCCTAGGGCTGGGTATCGATCCTGATATTTCGATTCTATTCCGATTCACAAGCTCTCGATTCGAGTCGATTCGATTCGAGTCAACGATTACAGATTTAATACAAATCCTAAATATTTCTAAAAAAGATCAGTAAATATCACATTACAATGGTAAATTAAAAACTGAAATGAAGAGCCACATACCTGTATATTAAACTTTAAACACGCTTGGGTATATTGAAACAGAACAGGTTATTTTTCATTTCAGATACAGTATAACAAACAAAATTAGCTGTAAAGAAAGGCAATCTTATGAATTGCTACCTTTTATGTGAAGTGGATGTTAAATTCGACTACACACATGCATCCGCCATGTTAAATAAAAAAATGAATGAAGGATATGCTCCCTGTTGTATTATCAACCCGTTGTAAAAAGGAAAGTGACATCTAGTGGACCGTAGTAGCAATAACGTTTACTTTTAAGGTGTTCACAACTGGCCGTTTTTATTATTTTATGCTGTTGTATGAGGTCTTGTTATGACGTTTGTGTGGCTTTTACATTCAAAAACATCAAAATCAATAAGTAATAGGCTATTTTCCACCAGGCTTTTGAGGCCTTCTCGACAAACACTCTGTTTTATGGGCGTGCCGCATCGAAGACTTGGAAGTAAATATCCACTGCTATGATTGGATAGCAGTTGGCGTAGTAAACTTAGTTGGAGCCTTCTGTGACTTTGGTTCGATATCAGGACATATCAAGCGATCTGTAACAAAACAAAAGTGATACATAGTACAAATATGTTTTACTCGCATAAGATTCCCTCTTGGATAACAAAAGCTTGGGTTAAAATTAAGGTCTTAATTCATCGCCCCTTTAATGAATTTTCAATGCTTGCGGAAATATGAAAGAAAAAAATTGATTCGCAGCTTTTGAGAATCGATATCGAAATGACCGCTTTTTTAAAAACGATTAATCATTTTTCTTTGCCCATTCCTAGTCAACACGAACCCAGTAAATGTGGTTTATTCTTAGCTTGCACACTGCAGTGTCGTATTTTAAAGTGATAGTTCACCAAAATAATAAACAATTTTGACCTCATTTACTCACCCTATTGTCATTTCAAACCTGAATGACTTCTTCCGAAGAACACACAAAATGTTTTATTGAAAATTGTTGTCAACTGGACCTCATTCACTTGCATGTGGTGTGGACTTTGCTACTCTTTTAAAATTCGAATATTTTTTCAAACTTAGTTTCTTGGTTGACCGTGTTGTGAATTGGCCTTTACAGTAAAAATGACTGTCAAATGCAGAGACTTTTTTAAATGAATAAGTAACAAAATATATTAATATAACACCGGAAACACAACCCACATATTTTTTGATGAGATATGTGAGTGATGAGAATTTTTTTTCATTACGTTAATGAGAATTTACACCGAATGCTTACAAGTCATTAACAGTAATGTAACACCAAACCAAGTAATTGACTTTGTTTTATTTTTATTTAGACTATTGTTTGTAGGGAAGTAAGACCAGGTATAATGACAGGTTTTGTGGGATTCGACACACCTTAATGACATACACAACCTGTCTTAACAGAAATAAATTAAGGCATCAATTGATATTCATAATAATGTGAGTTCACTAATCACCTGTACAGTGTAATAAACAGGATTTTCTTTTCCTCGGAGTTAATTCCCTCTGAGTTTGATTAACCTGCCGTGCCATTTGATTTCTCCTGGGATTGAAGATGACACTCACCTTGTGATTTCACTTCCTCTTGCTCTGTGTTTATGATGTTATGACGTAGTGGAGCATGACTAATAACTCTTGTGAGAGCACCGGTACATGAAAGACTTTCATTTTGCTGCGAGGAGACATTTATAAAACCCTGGGTTCACAAAAAACGTATCCAGGGAATCTTCACAGACACTGTTCTTCTCCAATGATAATACTGTGATGTCTCTCAGTCAGCAATAACAAAACAGTGATGGACACAACTTCTACGATGTGCAAATGTTACACCATTTTTCGAAATGTCACTAGTCACTTTGCATAGAACTGATACTTTTAGTATTTAAAGAGGAGCAATAACGTTGAAACCTTTATTTCTGTATAAATGATCCGGAAAGCAAAGCTGACCATTTCAAATGCTTTAATAAAATGAAATGCGGAAGGGAGAGAACATTGCCGCTGTCACTGATAATAACCGCAACGATTGCTCAGCAAAACATTCAAAATGTGTACTGTGATAAGACGTTCCAGTTCGAAGCTTCATAAACTGTTGAGGCCAAAATCCAGCGTGATGGAGCGTGATGACGCTGTAAATGATACTGTTTCTCTATTTCAGCTAGCTGCTCTGACGAAGGATATTATTTTCTGAGTGATAAAAAGAAAAGCGGCCTCGCAAACTTTTCTACCAGGGTGACGCATTCAGAGTAAACTCGCTACTCACCTGGTCTTGAATCTTAAGCGCTCCTGAGGTTTGTGTACGTTGAAAGAGGAGCAGATCTCTGTGACTGTGCCAGCAGGCGTATGACGTGAAGATGTTCATAGAGTCTGACAAACAGAGCAGATGCCAACACAGAAGGCAGAGAGAGACGTACAGTATCAGGACTGCTGAAGGAAAGCCTCGGGCCTTCCCAGCAGCTATGTTTCTTCTGCTTGTGTTGTGTGAGTGTGTGCGAGTGTAGATATACGTATAGGAGTGTGTTTCCAGTGTGTGCCCCACCGGAGATAAAATGTCAGGAACTGACTATTTTAAAGGGATAGTTCACCCAAAAATGAAAATGATATCATCACGCACCCTCAAGTTGTTCCAAACCAGTATACATTTATTTTTTCTAATGAACACAAAAAAAGATATTTCGGAGAATGTCAGTAACCAAACAGATCTCATCCCCATTTACAGCCGTAGTAGGGAAAAGAAATACTATGGAAGTCACTGGGGGATGAGATCTGTTTGGTTACTGACTTTCTTCCAAATATCTTCCCTTTCCTGAGTGTGATGACATCATTTTAGTGTTGGGGGAACTATCCCTTGAAGTTTTGGCCAGTGGTGAGTTGATATAACTTGAAATTGAGTTGATATAACTTCTATATTTTGACGTGTTGAATTAAAAAAAACATGAAATGACCTGTAAAGTTGGTTGTACTTACGAATTGAAAGCAGCAAATATCTTTTTACAGTGTGTCATTCACCGTATAACAAATTGTAAATGTATGTTAGTGATTTGAGATGATCTTCAGATTGTATAGAGTGTTTTGATTGGACAGGAAATTTAATGAGAATGTGAAGTGCAGAATGATGTCACTATAATTCACTTTTTTAGGGCACACATCATAGGCAACATACAGTTGAAAGAAAAAGTATGTGAACCCTTTGGGCTTACTTGGATTTCTTCATAAATTGGTCATAAAATGTGTTCTGATCTTCATCTAAGTCACAACAATAGAGAAACACAGTCTGCTTAAACTAATACCGCACAAACATTATACGTTTTCATGATTTTATTGAACACAACATGTAAACATTCATAGTGCAGGGTGGCAAAAGTATGTGAAACCCTAGGCTAATGACTTCTCCAAGAGCTAATTGGAGCCAGGAGTCAGCCAACCTGGGTTCCAATCAATGTGATGAGATTGTATATGTTGATTAAACCTGGCCTGTCCAATAAAAAACACACACCAGTTTTGAGTTTGCTGTTCTGAAGAAGCGTTGTCTGATGTGAACCATGCCTCGCACAAAAGAGCTCTCAGAAGACCTACGATCAAGAATTGTTGACTTACATAAAGCTGGAAAGGGCTATAAAAGTATATCTAAAAGCCTTGATGTCCATGTGTCCACGGTAAGACAGATTGTCTACAAATGGAGAAAGTTCAGTACTGTTGCTACACTCCCTAGGCGTGGTCGTCCTGTAAAGATGACTCCAAGAGCACAGGGAGGACACCACGGAGGAAGCCACTGCTGTCCAAAAAAAACATTGCAGCACGTTTGAAGTTTGCAAAAGAGCACCTGGATGTTCCACAGCACTACTGGCAAAACATTCTGTGGACAGATGAAACCAAAATTGAGTTGTTTGGAAAGAACACACAACGCTATGTGTGGAGAACAAAAGGCACAGCACACCAACATCAAAACCTCATCCCAACTGTGAAATATGGTGGAGGGGGCATCATGGTTTGGGGCTGCCTTGCTGCGTCAGGCCCTGGACGGATTACTGTCATCGATGGAAAAATGAATTCAAAAGTTTATCAAGGCATTTTGCAGGAAAACTTAAGACCATTTGTCCGCCAACTGAAGCTTAACAGAGGATGGACAATGCAACAGGACAATGACCCAAAGCATAGAAGTAAATCAATAACAGAATGGCTTCAACAGAAGAAAATACGCCTTCTGGAGTGGCCCAGTCAGAGTCCTGACCTCAACCCGATTGAGATGCTGTGGCATGACCTCAAGAGAGCGATTCACACCAGACATCCCAAGAATATTGCTGAACTGAAACACTTTTGTAAAGAGGAATTGTCCAAAATTTCTCCTGACCGTTGTGCAGGTCTGATCTGCAACTAAAGGAAACGTTTGGTTGAGGTTATTGCTGCCAAAGGAGGATCAACCAGTTATTAAACCCAAAGGTTCACATACTTTTTCCACCCTGCACTATGAATGTTTACATGTTGTGTTCAATAAAAACATGAAAACATATAATGTTTGTGCGGTATTAGTTTAAGCAGACTGTGTTTCTCTATTGTTGTGACTTAGATGAAGATCAGAACACATTTTATGACCAATTTATGAAGAAATCCAAGTAAGCCCAAAGGGTTCACATACTTTTTCTTTCAACTGTATTTATGCTTATATTTTCAGAATACGAATTTTGTCTTTTTGTCTCACCCGCATGTCATTTTAGACCTGTCTGTCTTTCTTTCTTCTGCAGAACACAAAAGAAGATATTTTGAAGAATGTTCCATTTCAAAACTTGATGGTCTCGTCCTCATTCACTGTCATTGAATAGAAAAGGAGAAGCAGGGCATCTGCTCAACAGATGATCATACAGGTGTGGAATGCCATGAGGGTTTATAGATGTTCATTTTTCTGCTTAAGAATTGTTTAGCTGTATCTCCAGAGAAGCATAAACGCGATAATGTTGTCTATATTTCAATGAAAATGCGCTCTAATATGTAAAGGGTATTTTGCTGAAATGCTACAAGGTGCTTCAAAGAGCCATAGAGGAGAGATTTATTCTCAAGTGTGCATCTTTTGTCTAAAGGCATCTTGCATGTTGTAGATCAATTTTAAGCTTTAAAAGTGTCACAAGTCAGCTCATATAATGGGGATGATTTTCTCTAAACCGAGAGCTCTTGGTCTCTCTCCTCTCCCATTTTTTGGCGAATATAAATTCTTCTTTGCTCCCATCCCACCCCTCAGATTGACCTCTTTCTAGAACTGACCTTCACTAAGAAGTGAAACAATGAAGCAAGAATAATCGGAGCAATATTCTCTATGTTCTTTCCGCAGAGGTCATAAAGGCAGACACGCTCTCCTGACCACTTTCATTGTTAATAGCACCCTGAGGTCTGCTTTGGCTCCTCTGAACGGTGAAGTCTGGACGTACAGACCCAAGCTCCTCATCTTCTCTGGTCTGCTGAAGCCGGCCGTGGACATGACTCAGGTATCCGCTTGAGGAAAATTCTAATTCCTCTTTAAAGTTCCTGTGTTTTCTGCAGAGATCTGCAGTTTCCTAGATCAATTTGAATGTCTTCAGCCTTGGAACGGAACGGATATTGAGTTAATAGGACTCTTTCTATTGAATTTCCTTTTTTAAAAACATCCATAACAATAACCAGGCCTGTGATCCTTCTCGCTGATCATGTAAATACATCGCTGTGACTTCCTGACCATTTACATTCCTGTCCCAGTTTGCAGATGCTATCCAGACCGACTGTCAGGATGTAATCGTTTTTTTTTTTACAAACACAAACTGGTTATTTGGGACAAAGAGCAGCTTTCTCACATTTAATAGTAGCAGAGGAAATTAAAACTGATGCAAAATATGAATATGAAATATTTCAATATGGTATTTCAGTTTGGCTGTTCAGGTTGAGCGCTTTTTTGCTTTCCTGAGGTATGACAGACTTTCTTATTAAACCCGCGAAAAGAAATATATACTGTAGCACAGCTTGTGTGTCTTTTCTGAAGAAACTATTGTTTTTCTTAAAAAAGCCGATATCTCATTTTTAACAGAAAAGCAGATGCTTCTCGTCGAGGTCTTTTTCCTTTCTCCTCTTTATTATTTCTCAGTATCTCTTTCAAACATGCATTTTTCTCCTTCTTTATTTCTTTGGAAAGGAAGAGAACAGGTGGCCAGAGAGTAAAAGCCCCTTTTCCCGTCTGTTCGTCCAAAAACGGAGAGGTTATCTGAAGTAAGAACCAACACGTTTAAGTGCCGTGTGAAATGGGGTGAACCGTGCCAGATACTCTTTTAACTGCACGGAGCGACGCTCTGAACCCCCTCTGAAACACAAAAGAGCCAGTGCGGCGAGCATTCAGTCGTCGTTTCAAGAGAGAGGTGAATAAAGAAGCCAGCAACCGTAAAAAAAAAACATTTAACATTTGGTCTTCAATGTGGTGTGAAAACCAAAAATGCTGAACGCCTGTGAAACCTTCGGAAAGGTTGTTTGTTCCGTGATATCTGCACTTTATGTCGCCCACGCAGGAAGCAGATAATTGTTTCGTGCGATCATCTAACAGCCTGTTAATTTCACTGCCAATTTCACAACGCGTTTTCGCACCGTCCATAAAAAACATGAGCAATAATTACAGCGTATTAAACAACAAAGGCTGTAACGCAGACAGCAAGAAGTGTTGTTGGGTTTTGGCACTGCTGAAAAAGAGGAAAAGTCAATAGACAGTTTGAATACATTTTGTCTTGAGAGCATTTTTGAGTCTAATTGATCCATAGTAGAGTGATGTTGAAGTGTTTGGCTTTGTATGCATTTCTTTGGATTCGTTGGCAAAATATAGAACAAAGTGACATCCAGTCGGTTGTCTTTCTTGTAAATCAACAGATGATCCCGAAGTAGTTTTTGATGGATGTAAAGAGTTCTCACAGGGGTCACAGGTCACATGTTTTTTTTTTTAAAGAATAGTTAAACATGTTAAATCAAATTGACTATACAATTCACTTGAGTTAAAAGTGACTTAAGTTCAAGTTTATGTATATAGCACATTTAATCATGGACCAGGGGTGCCTTTCCCAAAGGATCGTCAAACAAATATGGTTGCAAGTTCCGTCCTTCCAGCATAGTTCAACGATTCTGTTGTTTCCCGAAACCAGCGTTCCAGCGATCAATCGGAAGCAGCATCGCAACGTTGCGTGGTTCGAACTACAGGTCTAGAGCTGCGTTCCTTGATATTATGACATGTAGACTAACATGCTCTTGAACAAAGCGAACAACATGCATTGCGTTCTATATTTATCATTCTAAACATATACCAATTCAAATTTGCATCTTTTAGTTTGTCAAGAAAATAGAAGCGCTATTTTTGAAAAGTGCGTGTGAAGGTAGGTCCTCTAGGACCCTGGGGAGACCCTGGATGGAGTGACGTAGAATAAAACTTATGAATGAATTAAATATCGTGAAAGAAAATCGTGGTCACAAAAATAGGATAACAAAAGTTGCTTTTTAATTCAATGCATGTTATTTACAGCAAGAGTGTAGTATTTTTATTAGTAGACGTCATTACTCCACAACCTGTGTGGCGTCATTAACTAGATTGCTGAACCAACTTGGATCAAACTATTGATCTCCAACAAAGTTACTACGGTTTCGGGAAACAATCGTAACTACATCGTTATTTTCCCCAGCGATGCATCGTTCTATGGTTAACCAGCGAGTTATGTTGATGTTCGGGGAAACAAAGCCGACCAAAGTGCTGTAATGTCGACAATAAAATATCAAAAATATACGAATGTACTAATTATGTATTAAAAGCCAAGGAAACAGGATTTATATAATAATTTAAGCAATTTACATTTTTTAACGAGTTAATGTAATGTAAAACCTGTTGCCATGACTTATTAATTTATTGATTTTAACAGTGTGTGGTTACTTTAAGAATGTAATGCATGTACAGGATAATTTTAAATTATTTAATCATTTCAATTTGACCATTCCATTTACAACATGTCTCATCAATATAATTTATTGTATGTATTAAACATAGATATAACTTTTACTTCCGTATTACAGTTATTTTGTTGCAAAGATTCTTATTAAATAAAACCAGATTTTTTTTAATGGTTTTAAAAGACCGTTAAACTCAAAAACTGAGATACGTTTATAACCTCTCTTTATTTTCCTGAAGGAGTTTTTATAAACGGGCGCCGAGCAGCAGGTATGTAAAAGCAGATAGTCTCGTTTTTGTGCATCAGAGGCCCTTTATCGAACAGACGGTTATGTTCAGACCACAGCCTGTTCTGTGAGCCGTCTGAGATATACCTGCACGATAACATGAATATTTATCAAGCAAACAAGTGTGTACTACTAAAATCCCGCTACATGTTGATATTCTAGTGAAGCATTCAAACACCATAATACACCTGTTATGTAGTCAAAAAGATGTGTACTCAAAAAATGGACTGCTTCGCTTTATTTATGAAATATATTAAGATGTTTTAAAACTTTGTATGCGTGTTGAAGTTCATTTGTAAATGAACCTATGCTAAGTGTTGGATCAAAAATATTTTCTGGGTTTATTGTACCCATAGGCTGGGTTTGTCCATTTTCGACCCAACGCTGGGCTAAAAATAACCGAGGATTTATTGAGAATGTGAATATAGTATTTTTTGGTGTGTTTGTGTAAGTATAATGTATAAAAATCAAAATAACAACTCAGTATAGCTTTCTTTGTTATTGACCTGTAGTTTGGTTACGGTGGAAAACTTAGGCACGCTTAACTCTTAGCACATTAATGAATGTTTTGTGAAACAGACGCGAATCATTGTCTGTCAGTCATCCACCTCTGACAGATGTTGTTTATCAGTTATCAATAGCAGCCGCATCAGGTCATCTCCCAGGCCCGACAGCGCTCGCCATGCCTTGCCGGATCAATGACGGGTGTAACCTCATCTCCGTGTTTCTCCATCATAAATCCCCGTTCGAGTTGAAATCAGAGACGGTTACTTCACTCCTCTAATCTGCGATGGGGTGGGAACATTAATCTCAATCAGAGGGTGGGACGGCCATTTTGAAGCTCTCTGAATCTGGCAGGCCCCATTTTGTTTATAAATGATCCGAGCCGTGAGTGGACATCAAGGAGAGCGAGAGAGCCATCAGCGAGGGCCTTGATGAGCCCTGCGAGCAAAACTGCATTCCCTTCTGGGATGCTTTAAAGAGACTTTCTTTAATGGTGTAATCCATAAATGCTGATACACTCTTAACTGTGCCCGGGTGCTTAGCTCTGGGGCCAAATCCAAAACATCGTTTGTTAAAAACACAAGCAAACGTCCCAGCAAATAGAACTATTGTTATTGTTTGAAAGTGTTCATTATTGCACTACGACTAATGGATGGTAACGAATGGATGGTCTTTCAATTTAGCCGTTCGCTTTGAGCTTTTACTCTAAAGTTTTACAGTGAGACTTTGGATTGCATCTGCTGTTAAAGTAATTTATACTTTTGCTTTTGCTTGTTCAAGCTATATGTAAAATTGACGATTTAAAGCTACAATATGTAACTATTTTGGTAGGAAAAAATGATGTTTAAAAAAACAGTAGACTTTGAATTGAGATGTTGGGTATTATTTTATGTGAAATATGTGGCATCATTTGGCTTCAACCCATATGATAAAAAGTTTCTGATGAAGATATTTTGTCACTGTCCTTCTGAAAGTATGTCCAATTACTTTGTTATTCAGAAAAAAACTCTACTTTTAAAATGATTACATACTGCGTTGTCAAAGATGACAAGCACTTTGTAATCATTTTTATTGGTTAGATATTTGCAAAACTCATTGACATACATAAAGTGTGACTAATAATAATGATTTATTTATATATATCACAAAATATGGAGATACAAGGTTTCAGAAGGAGAGCAGCGATAATATATTATCTCTTAAGAGGGTGAAACAAATACGAAATATTGGACGGTCCTGAAATTTGTGCTTATTTGTTTATAAAATTGATGCAAATTTGATATGTTTAAGGACTTACTCACATATTAAGGTTTGCACATGGCTCTTATTGACCACTTCGGATAACGTAAACATCGCTGGTACCGGTTTCAGTTTTTTAACCCTACTTGAAGGTTTTAAGAAAATCCCATTCCTAACCGTAAAATTAACATTTATAACCTTATCAAAATGTTAAAAGAATATCTTTGATTTAATAATGTATGCAAGACTGGACCAGTGTTTACATCTTGCAAAGTGGTCTATAAAATATAAAAATATCACTTTCTTCAAAAAGACAATGTGTTGAATAACGTTTATTGAACCTATTGTGTCCGAGAATATTCCCAAAGAATGAAATTGTTTACTATAATTTCTCAACTAAGAAAAAACTTGCTTTCCATCTGGATTTCTATTAGTTTTACACCAATAGTGTGTTTTTTGGGTTTTATGATCTTGTCCTTAGGGAAAGTAAATGAATGTGAAAGTTTCCACTTGGTTCAAACGCAGTTTAACAGATCCCTCCACCTACATGAATTGACCAATTGTTTAATAGAAGGAGGCACAGGCCTCGGAGCATGAAATAAACATCTGTGCTAGCTTCTGTCTCATCTCAAACTCTCTGCAGTGTTCACTGCTTCTGAGCTTTACTTCTAAAGAAGACTTCTAACTAACACGGTTTCCACATCAGAACTTTCTGTCAACCTTCCCTTAACCCTTTTTAAACCCGTCTCTGTATTTAATTAATTGTGACTTTTATAATTCATCATTTGCATCTTAATTCAGTTCCGAATTACTTGGTCTCTCCTGTGGGGACGAGCAATAATGCATCTTAATAGATCTTTAATTATCACTTTGTCCTTCAGGTGGAACTGACGTGGTTTTCGAGGTTCATTTCAACACTGGGATTTCCAGTATATTTACCGTACATGGTAAATAACAAGCGGCAAAGACCTGCAGAACGATATAACGTTACGTTTAAGGTCATTACACATTCAAACGTGAAGCACGGTCTCGCGTGTCTGCACAGATCATCTTCTAGGAAAAGCAACTCTGAGAGTTCAGCTGGAGATAAATGACCGTCCATAATCGTAATTAGTTTATATATTTCCAGAAAAAAAATCTAAAGTGTTACGATCATTATCCCGAACATGAGAGAATGGCGAATGATTGAATTTGGATCCCGAGTAAGCTTCATCATTCTGCTTTCCTTCTCAGATTAAAGTGTGATATAGCCGCTCTCATGGCCGGCATTAATCCGCCCGTAATGACATTGCGAAACACATCAGGGTCATAATGGGCTGGTCGAGCCTAAGCCTCCGCTTCTTGTAATGACCCAGATGTCAGAGGAAACGAATGTTATCTGCCGAGTAATAAATATCCCAGTCAATTTGCTCCTGGCCGGCAAAGAGCTTTGGGCCATTCCGAGGAATTTCCGTCCGGGGCGAGAGAGGAATCCTGTCATTGCTAATCGACCGATTACCGGCGATCTGTGTTGCGGGTTTTAAAACACGACAGACGTGCTTCTGTAAATGCATCAGATTTTTCTTTTAAGTTAAGCCGGCGTTACAGATGTGAACGTGCGTCCGTGTTCATACAAGCTGAGTTCACAGAGAAATTTCTGTGACATCAATTGTTTTGTGATGGTACAGTTGCGTTGCTAAAGCTGTGTGTTCAGTTCTCAGCATGCTTTGCATGAGCCTGGATCTAGACAGAATAAATGTGAATGCGTTATATTTTTGTCAACACTTTTTATAGAAACGGGAAATGTTTGTTAGTTTTTATATATATATACAGGTATGAAGGAGATATAGAAGAGTTTCTATTATTTTGGTGGTGACCAGGTGCCGGACCGCTCTAAGCAAGGCCTGGAACGGTTACAGTAATGTTTCCACCTGGGCCTGGTTCGACACGGCACGATAACAAACTGTTCTCGGCTCTGAATTTTATCGGGGTAACAGCATGCATGCAGAAACATTATAGCTCAGTCTTTTGTGTAACCGGATTGGCAGGGAGTGGAACGACTTAGCAAGGAGAACAATTTGCAGTATGTTGTTTTATTTACGGTGCATGAGCTGTTTTCACACTTTAAAGTGATGTATACTGTTGTGGAAAAGTCGATTTAGCTTTGTTTAATACTTTTTAAGAGTTGTTAAGTGTTCTAGTTTAATACATTTCACTTTGGTAAAAAAAACGTTCCAAAATCTAACGTGCCATATTGATGTTAAATGTATAAATTTAATATCATTTGTTAATCTTAGTTCATGCTCATTTTTTATATTCACTAATAAAACCAAATGTTGTAACTGTTGACATTAGTCAATGCTCCATTAGTCTCCGCCCACAGACTGTTGGCTAAACGTCTGATGCGTCAGACACACTTTTCAGGAAACACTTCAGAACGTTTGAAGTCGTCATCTGATTGGTTGAATTTAACGTGTGTGTCTTGTTCTTTGACGGCTCTGCCTGGAAACAACACGAAGCCGTGTGATTTTAGAAATAAGTCAGAAATAAGTTAGAAAGATTGCAATAAGAATTCATAACAATTGAATAAAAACTTAATTCTTAAAAGCATGCGAGGTTGATGGCATAAACTTAATCATTATAATAAATAATGTATCAAGAGTTTGGTTCCAAAATGAGATAAATCTGTTTTTAAAAATGTTCAAAAATCAAGTTTTTTATTGTTCATTTTGCCCATCAATCCAACTGCAGTTGGTTTGTTTAGATTTAAGCCATAATACTTCAAACAATTCAGCTAACTTACACAATAAAAGACATTAAAAACATGATAACGTAATAAAAAAACATGATTTTGATACATTTTTAAAACGGAGTTATCTCATTTTGGAACCAAACTCTTCATATAATGATTGTTGTTGTTGCTGTTAACTTTTGACACGTTTTTGAATGAACCGCAGTCTGTTCCTGTGAGGACATTTTCAAGCCTCTAAACATGATGCCACAAAAAACGAAACGTGATTGGTTGCTTTACCTGTCAGTCATATGGCCTCATTCTGTTCCGCATTCATTAGCATTCGCAGTATGTTCAAAAAAAGGACAAATCGCGTTTATGATGTGTAGATTATGTGCACGTTGAACATCTAGTTTTTCCCATTTTAGTGACGGGAGAAAAAGCTTTGCATGATTTGCCAGGTGATGTGCGAGAGAAAGTTCTTGAAGTCTGTCACATTCACAACCGCCAAGGTAGAAAAAAGTGACGTTGTTCTGTACTTCGTGTATTATTGTGTTTTATTCGTATTCTATGCAGACTGAAAATGCTTTTCAGTATTTCCAAGATCAGACTCAAAAGATTTAAATGATCCTGTACTCTAACCCTCATGTTTTCCTGCTTTTATCTGTCTGTTCTCTGTTGTTCAATTCTGTTGGTATCAGTAAAATGGATTGATCACCGAAGACGTGTTTAATCTTATAATAACCAGAGGGCTGCTTTTGACGTCTTTGTGTCAAATGTCAGACAGCAGGTTTAATCTGTCAGGGCCAGACGCTTGGTTTCTTCTGTGCGTGTGAGACGGTTGGTTTAATTTATCAATATTTTCTGGCATTATCTAAACACGGCACAAAATAAATGTATACAGCTCTGATATAAAGTGCAACAAATTTTGGCATTTCCCGCTTGCTACTTTTTTTGCATTCAGTCTCTTTTCTGTATTTTTAAACGATCCATCACAAAGCCACGCCCCCTCCTCCGCCCTCATGAATAAGCTGAATGGATCTGAGGCTGGAATAGCTCATTTTCTGATTTACATGCATCGGCAGTTTAAAGTTATCCGCCCTCTCTCTCTCTCTCTTTCTCTCTCTCTTTCTCTCAGCAAGCATTTTTAATACTTCATAGACAGACAGTGTTTTTGACTATAGTAACATCACATTTTTCAGAGGGCCAGTTTTCTTCATAAGCCTCTTATGAAGCCTTATAAGCCTTATTAAGCCTTATAACTTGAGAAATTGAACAGAAATAGTATTTTTCTACTCCACAGCCAATTTTCATTCTGGCGTCGATGACTTTTAAATGTTTTCTTTAATTAGTTGAGGTGATTGAGCTTCATATTTTGTTTAACTGAATTGAAAGAGCGAGCGAGAGAAGTTGTCTTAATAAATCCTACGAACAAATCATGTATTTCAGTGAATGCATCAGTGAATTAGTTGCGTAGAATAGGGAGTAACACGGATGTCATTGAATTGGTTTGTAAAAATGATTAAAATTCCACCTGAAGCTCATTCCTGCGGTGCTGTTAGAGAGCCACAGAGTTCATCTGCTATAAATGAGAAGTGAATAGCACTTAGACTTGAGTAGAAATCATTTTGATAGGTCATAACCAGAGGAGCACTGCCTCCTACCATCTCTAAATGTGCTTTGATCTTCACTCTCAACCACCTTTATTTCTTACATGCACCCACACAAACACACACACATGAATCATTTTTGTGTAAATTTCCATGACTACTAGTACCATTACGTTAAGTTTGGAAATTTAATTCAAATTGTAATTCCTCTTATCAGTTCCTGTGTGCACATTTTCACAATTTTGTCCATTTGTTAGTCTGCTGACTGACATCTCAATAAAAGTCCTTAAATTAACCATTTTTACTATAGAAATCATTGTTTAATTATTTGTAACCACAAATTTACCATAGTATTATTATAGTAACGACAGTTTAACTGTGATATATATATATATATATATATATATATATACAGTATATGTATTTGGCAAACCAGTCAATAAGCAGGCTAAACTACCATATATGTCAACATCTTAATGGTTTACTTCCTTTTTTACAACTTTGAATGGAAACTGAGATTCGATAAGAATCCCAATCGATAAACATAATCAGAATTGGAATTGATAAAATTCAAACGATACCCGACCCTACATTGTCGCATTTATCTCTTCTTATTAAAGCTTTATTGTCTTTATTCGCGTCTACACCAATGGTTATGTATTTACCTTTATTGTTTTAACAATTTAACGCAGGAGCCAAATGGATATTAATTGGCTCTCAACATTTTATTATTCATTAGCTGGAAAAAGAATCGCTCTGAAAGTGATCCCAACTTGTTCCTCTGTATTATTATAGTTGTGCTGTGCACTCCTTTTCTTTGACGTTTAGACAAATTAGTCCAATCTTTTTCTTTATAGGTGTCATTCTTGATTTGAATAGGCCTTTACATTCGTTTGTGTATAAAACTTTTACCATTAAATAGTTTTTGTGAGTTTGATGTCTGGCAGTGTTGATATCTGTGCGTGCTTAGTTTGCATTACATAACAATTACGCATTTGGCAGACACTGTTATTGAAAGCCACATACAATGCATTATACTATACATTTGTTTCTGAGTATGTGCAATCCCTGGGCTCGATCCAGAGACTTTGGTGCTGCTAGCGCCTTTCTTTAACCACTAACCTACAACAACAGAAACAGAAAAATAACGGTATTTAAACTGTGCACACTCTTACAACTCAAAGTCCGAAACAAATACAAATTAAAGCAATATGCCCCAAGAAGCAGTGGGTAACAGTGCATTGTATAACAGCTAAGGCCCCCTATGGGCGATTTACATTTCGCGTCTAAAACCCTGTGGAAAACGAGAGCCATACTGCTTTCTCTTGCGAGAGTGGCATTCTGAAACTATGAACTATTTTAATCTCGATGTGGTGCCGACACGCCAGAAAAAAAGAGAGCGCATCACACCGCATGCATGCGACCGCCTTGCCCCTATTTGCGCGCACCTGATGCGTGTCTACATTTAACATAACGAATATGCGCGTGGAGAAGACGCAAAATGTGAATCAGGCTTTAGCTGTTATAAAATGCACTTCTAATCCACTGCTTTGCGGTGCTTTTTGCTTTTATAAAACCGTAATACGCGTAGCAAGACTTGATAAAATAAAGTTAAAAAGTGATATTAAGGCTATGTAATGCGATCAGCAGTTATAAATCGGGGTATTTTATAACGGCTTAGAACTTGGCTCAACCAATCAGAATCAAGGACCAGAACTGATCCTTTTATAATCATAGTGAAGCTGAATATAGGTTACTAATGAACTGTTTAATTGATTTGCATTGCAAATGGTGTTTGTGTCACAGCTGTATTCGAAAGGCCCGGTAAAATATTTGTTTAGACTTTGCTAAGAAGTGGTTTTAGAGATATCTCAGGTTTGTTTGTGATTGTTAATGAGTTTCACCGGAGAGATCATTGCTTTGAGACGCTGTTTGCATTAGCCTGCTGGATCGAGAGCATTATTACAGTTTTGACTATATAGCAAGCTTTAGGATTGCATACGACACTACAGTTAATCGTTTGAGCTGTTCTGACATCACTTTTCAGACACTTTCATATAGTATTGTGCCTGTCTCCAAGTGCGTGTTCCTTTTTAAAGAGTTCTGAAATAATTAATAAATAAGTCATTTCCAGGTGAAGTCTGGCTTGATTCCACGCCAAAATGTCACTCTTTGCGCCGGGACGTCCCAGCCATCCCAACACAGCCTCACTGGTTCAACCAATGGCTTGAGTTTAGGGTGGGACTATCTGTTTCATTGGTCAATAGTAAACGAATAGGAAACCTGTTTAAACAGTCGCTCTCCTTGTGATTCCATTCGGTGACGTTAGTATTGCAGAAATGACTTATTTGACCATTAAACATCATTATTTACCTTCCATAGTCTTTCTGAATTCAAAATAATCGTATTTGCATGCTTGAAATATTTCACAGATACTCTGGAAGGGGAGAACAGAAATATCTTTTTATAGATAATCAAACAGGTTTGCACATGGAGATGTGATTCCATTCAAATCCTCTGTTTTAACAATCCTCTGGCTGGTTATAAAGGGAAACTCAAACAGTCTGCTGCCATTAAAGATAACACACACCTTTATATTAATGGATTGATTATGGTTATTCCCTTCTTTCCTCTCTTATTTTCTCTGTTATATGTGTAAGGTCAGTTGGTTTCTTCCGTTTCAGATTGTTGCTGTGATCGCTGGCATGTTTATCAGCCTCCCAGAGGGTCACAGGGGTCAGAGGTCGTAGGAGAGTAATGGATAGAAAAGTGACCCGTGGTCCCCTTTAACTCACTATAGAATTTTATACATTTTTGCACTATAGTTTTACATTCTTTCAGGGCTCATTCTCAGGAAATATTCTTAATGTGTCCCCCATGGTTTCAGATAATGTAATATATACGTAGATTCAACTCTCTTTCACAACTTGTGCTGCAAAATATAAAAGCATTATTTTCTCTGGTTTTGGTAAGTTTTAATGGCTCCATTTATTTTAAAGGACTTGAATCCTGGTTGCACTCAGTTTATTATTTATTCAATTTAATAGATAGACCCAAAATTTATTTTAAACTTTGTATAGCGCTTAAGGATAAACTTCTGTGTGAATTACGTTTGGTATTTGGGAAAGCTGGAACTTCTTGAATGTTCAAAGTTTGAGTAATTTTTTGAGCAAGTTTTAAAGGATACGGTGTCAGAAGTTCATATAAATTCTTCATGCTTGTAACAATCTAAATATGTAACTTTTTTTACAAGGTGGCTCATTCGAATGAAATTCATACAATCTTATTCTTACGTTCTTGTACGGTTTGCTTTAGGCATTTTGGGGTGGGGTAAGGGGAGGGGCTTCAATATCGCTTTTGTCTAATAATCTTATGTTTTTGCACGATTTACATTGAATGAATTTATATTAAATAGCCACCCGGTGAAACAAATTCCAGTGAATACTTGAAGGTTAGTCAAACTGATCATTATTTACATATTGTGCCACAGCGCTTTAGACAAAAGGGCTTTATGCAAATTTAAATAAAAAAAAACATATGAAGCATTTTTTCCAATATCCAAATAGCACCTTAAAAACTTTCAAGTTGTCTTAAAATGTGTTAAAACAGTAGACTAATTTTCGTATGAACTCTGAGGTAGACATAGTTGAGCAACCGTTCACCAACAACAATCAGAGTGAAATAGGAACAGGTAAGAGTAGATCTCACGAAACAAAAACACTGCTGTCAAGGTGATGTGAATGACAGATAAACGCGAGTGCGTTCACCGCACTTTCTTGATTTCTGATCTGCGCTATTGTTCAGCCGCGAAACCGAACCCTCTCGACGTCGCCGCGCGGTCCCAGATCGTATATCTTATCATTGAGTCAAGGTTTTTTCCATAAATAGTCAGCTGGGAATTGGAGTAAATTATTCATGAAGATTTCTGAGCCATCAATCCTCAGTGGTTGGACAAAGCAAGGCCGCCTCCCTGCCCGCCGGGTTGTTTTGAAGGAGTGGAGGCACATCAGGTGCCGTTGCCAGACGATGACTGAAGTCTAGGCTGCTTTGAGGGATGCAACCTTGTTTCTGGGGCAGGGTTGAGCACTCCGTTACCCTGCGCCGGTGTCATCCGATAAAGGCGTCATGGGTTTTGAGCGGTGAGAAAGGCGATTAATGTGATATCGATCATAACATGAATTCAGCGGCAGGCTTTGAGTTGCCTGTAATAACCGAGTATACTTTGTTCCCAAGCGTGTCCTGAAATTCACGTCTAGTCAATATCCCATTAGAGAGATGTGTTAGTACAGCCGTGTGTGTGTGTTTGTGAGACACAGATTGTCGGTTAGGAGGAAGCAGTAAAAATCGCACTATAAATCATTTATTAGGGAGACATATGGCTGCCTGTAAAAATCAATGATGATTATCGGTGTCGTATCAGCACCCTGTAAACACACACTCAGTATTTTGTGGAAACCATTACAACTAGACACGTAACCAAGGAGGAATGAAAACATCTCCAACATACAGTATGAGTGATAGGAAACAAATATTTGCAACAATCCTACAAATGTTTTCTTTATTTTAATCGCCAACTTCATATTCAGCTTTTTGTGACATGGCCACGCCCACATTTGTGATGTCACACGGATGAAAATAAACACATGGCCTTATTGGGTAATCTAAAACAGAATTATAGTTCAAACTAAATCTATTAAAATATTCTGTTAAAACATTTATTTCTTTGAAAATAAAGAAAATCGACAGTGAATTGAAATAAAAATGAATCAAAACATATGAATTAAATTTTTATTTTATAAAAAAATTAAAGTTTAACAATTTTAAATTATATTAAGGCCTTTATATACACATACACACGCACACGCACACGCACACGCACACGCACACGTACACATACATATTCACACACATACACGTACACATATATATACACTGTATATATGTGTGTATATGAAGAGTTTGGTTACAAAATGAGAAGTCTGTTTTTATGTTATGATGTTTTTATTGTGTTAGTTAGCTGTATTTTTTAAGTTATTTAGGGTTAAATCAAAACAAATCAACTGCAGTTATATAGATATTAAAATATATATATATAATTAATCTTCATATACTGTGTATATATATTTATATTACTTACTTATTAAAACTATGAAGTTCATTTTAACATCAATATGTATAGTAAATAAATAATAAAAATGACAAAAGCACATAACAAAATTGCCAAAAATGAAATAAAAATAAACATGAAAACTAAAGATATAAAAATAAAACCTAATTGAAACTGAGGAAAAGATGACCTAAACAAAGATGATGTTTTAATAGCGTCTCGCACCATCACATCTGTCTACGCTGCTGTTGTTTTTTCAGGGACTGTGAAACTGTCGAATGCCTGATGGCTTTTTATTACACTGTAGGGACTTCATATTTTATTTTCTGTCATGTACCAACACTGCTGAGAAAAACTGAGCTCATTCGAAATTACAGCATGAATCATAACATAAAGAGAAATGCGTACGAGACGATTTGTTATAATGACACGTGCAGAACAGATGGAAAGCGAAGACGAATCGCCCACATCCTTCACATGTGCCGTGTCTCTGTGTGTCCACACACTGTGCTCAGCTACAGGTGGCTGATAAATATGACACATTGTCAGAGGTGATAAACGCTGAGATAAGACCACAGATGTTCCTGTGTAATGACTGGTGAGTTGTGTACATGATGTCATATAGCAAGTAGACGCTTTGAAGAATTATTTTGATTTAAGATTAAATCTGGATCGAATCAAGATCCTTGAATCTTGATTATTAAAACTGAGTCTGAATTTTTGATTACTGATTATTAATAAAAAAGTTATCGATTTGTTCCCCTTTTAATTACTAATCAAAAATGTTATGCATCTGTTAAATCTGTTATAAATGTGAAATTGAATGGTGAAATTTTTAACGGGACCTGGATAGGTTATCATTTAAATTATGTGTTGAATATACACAATTTCGATAATTTTGGTTTATAGCATCACAGTTATTTTCAATACGGGTATATTGTGACACCCCTACTCTGAAGTCAATGATTCTCCTGTGCAGCCAAAAAACCTCGAAATACTGTATGTGAATGAAAAACTGAATTTCATCGTTGAAAATGTTTGCTAATTTCTTCTGTTTTGTGACTAGTTTTCATATGTTGCTTTATTACGAGTCATGCAAGAACCATTAAGATCTGAAGTTCTGAATGTGTTAACTTACTCGAAAATAGCACTTCATCAAGAAAATACATTTTCCTTCTGAATTGAATACAATCGTGAGCATAAAGCTTATTAACCACAGTTGGTTGTAAGAGAGAAGGCGAGAGAAACAAGGCTGAAAGAGTTTAAGATGGAGTTAAAGAGAAGAATAGAAGTGACCGTCAGACGGTTTCTTAATCAGCCCGTCTCAGTCCAATCGTCCTCTGTAGATTAGGCCTCAGATTGCTTCAGTGCTTCGGGGGATTAGGGGTTGGTGCCACTGTCACCAAACGTCCATTTTTCTCTTCCAAACTTCAATCTGGGAACCTTCACAGACAGTCACAGATTGGCATCAGGTGAAAATCTCATTAAAAGCCCAGAGATGCCATCTACCGCCACTGCATTCTCCACCCTTTCATTCAACTGCGTTTGAAGTCATCCGTGACTCGCAGGTGGTGGTTTTGTCCAGCGTAGACAAAAGTCTCCTCCTTGTTAGGAATGATTTGTCGATTTGATGACAGCACAGAAATGCGAGCAGGCATTGTTAGTGTGCCGTGAGTTTATTGCCGGGGTGATTCAATAAGTGCGGAGGTTGAGTCATTCGACGGAAAAGGCTGGCGCGCTATCTGCACGAATGAGGAGGGGGCTGGGGGTAAAAAGAAAGAGAGAAAACACTTGGGGTACCCAATTAAAGTCTGAAAGATGACGTGGCGGTTATCCACATTGACAGCCTCACCATGGTAACGGGTTTCATCGAGCAGTCTCTTTTCAACGGTTGCGCATGAAATTTTCATGAGACGTGCGGCAGAAGGTGTCCACCTGAAGCACAGGTGCGATGGATCTAATGGGATATACATGCAAAACAGCCGCGGTCTGGGCAAAATGAAATTAAAACAAACAGGCCTGCAGACGAAATGTGGCTAGACAGTAGTTGTTAGTTGTACGTTGGTGCACGGAAAAACAGACTTCACCCACGTTAAGACACGCTGAATAATTCAATCGTGCTCGAAGCGAGTGTCATAATCTTTCCTGTTTCTCGCGGACAGATGTTTACGACAGATGTGAGATAAACAGTGGTGGACGGAAACAAAGTATTTTTCTTTTAATGTGTATTAGCGTGATCTATTTTGGTTTTTATTTTAGAAAACTTTCTTTAACTTCGCATTCTATCCTTCTGATACCTTGTATCTTCATATTTAGAGATTTTTATTTTTTGCTACTGTATAAATCCTTATTATTAGTCACTGGGTTTTGAAAGGTGTTTAAAAGTGCTTGTCAACACGGTATGTAATAGGGGTGTAACAATATGGCGAAGTATCGCATATCGCAATTAGGCCTGTCACGATAACACATTTTGCTGGACGATAAATTGTCCAAGAAATTATCGCGATAAACGATAATATTGTCGATCTGAGACCATTTTCATCTAGAATAATGATAATGGCATAATAATGCACATACACCTTTCAAAATTCAATAAACGTTTATTTCCAAAGACTATTTAACACTGAAAATGGAAAACATTTTAAATATCCACAATAACAATGAACAAAACAACCAAAAACAATAAAAGCAATGGACTCTCAGTCTCTGTTAACAAAAAATGCACTTGAATAAATACCAAAAACAATAAATAAAATTGCCGTTTGTAACACGTATGTTCTCCCAGGCAATTCATACTGGCTGTCAAATGTTTGCACCATTCGTCGAAATGCCGGCTTTTCGACGATACTAAAGGGCAGCATCTCTTTAGCAATCAAGCGAACTACACTATCGGTGAGTGCACACCATTTTGCACTGTCCTGTTTGTACTTTGTTTGTCGACTAAATGCCCCAGTTATGGTGCACTGTCGGGAAGACGAAGACTTCTGTTGTAGCTTTTTTTTTCCCCATCTGGGAAAACTGCAACGGATGATTGTGTTTTAGGTGCATGTGCATGTTTGTTGTGTTACCGGTTTTAGTCGATACTGTTTTAAAACAAATGCGACATACCGGCTCGCTCAGGTTAAGTGGTTCACCACAGTCATTTGGTTTGAATCCGAAGTGCTCCCACACTGCAGCTGTCGCGTTTGGCTTTGAAACCAATTCCATGTCACAACTTGCGTCTCGTCTTTTCGCTCTTCTCTGCAGTCGCCTCAAACACTCCCTCCTTCCCACACAAAGTCCATGTGACTGACAAGCGCCGCCTCCCCACACAAAGACAATGCAACTGACAAGAGGGTTCACTTCTCCTATGCTAAGGAAACGAGAGTTGTCATTCAATCGCGGATAACAAACAAGTATGCAAATGAAATTATCGCGGCCGGAAAAATTATCGAGGTCATTTTTTTTTATTGTGCGATTAATCGATTTATCGACTATCGCGACAGGCCTAATCGCAATACAAAAACATTAAGATATATATCGTAGAGCTATGGCAATATATAACTAAAGTTTATTATAATTTTATGTTTAAATTATTTAATATTTTCCTGTGACAGATCTATTTAGTGTTTATCAGTTTACATATAGATGGATAAACCTTGAATGTTGTTAATTGAAAATTTTTAATCTTTTGGGAAACATTTACTCATTTGATCGTCAGTTTCTTTTTTTTAATTTTGCTTCAAATATCGTGATTCAATCTTAAACTAAGTATCGTGTATTATATCAAATCGTGAGCTGAGCGTATCGTTACACCCTAATATTTAATATCTTAAAAAGTTCTGTGTTTTTCCCTTTTTCTGATAAACTGCAAATTTGTCTATCTGAGGTTTCAGAAGGACAGCAACGATCATACTTTTTATTCCACTACATGCCATAAAACTATGTCGTTGCTCCTTCTTTCAATTTTGACGTCCACTTTAAGAATCATTAGTTGTAGTGAGCTGATTCTATTCAGTGAACCTGGTTTGAATTTCCACCGAATTATTCGATAGCAGCTCTTGAGGCAACAACTTTCTGATTTAAGGATTTGTCCAGTTAAGAAGTCGCTGAAATGTTTGTTGATATCGGACTCAAAATGAGTCAAGAAGCAGAAGATTCTTGTTAAAAATGCCAAAGTGATCTCGCGGTAACTAACTAGGTGGCTAATTTGTATGAAATTGTAAATCGTGAATTTTTACTCCAGTACCAAAGCCATTGAGAGCGAGAGCGTTGCGCCAACGATTTGTGTCGTGAAAGCCAAATAGATATCATATATTTTAAATTCATGATTTATGATTATTAGTTTATCTTTTTGCATATCAATCATACGCAGAACTTCCAACACCCTTGAGTTATATTTGGGACAAACGCTGTAGGTTAAATGATATGGTCTCTATCTTACATTTACTAGAAATCTGAACAGAGAACATCTGATCTATTTACTCTGCCACTAGCAATATCACACCATCCCAAAATTTTTTTTTTGAAAACACAAATATGCTAAACAACAGAGCTTATTAAACCCAGCGATTTCATCCGTACCTATTACAGACATGCATGAGATTCACAGTATTCATGAGCGAGTTTCATCATCCGCCGCCTCACGCTGAAATTCACCTGCCGACAGAAAGCTCACCTGCTGCGATGTGCCTGCAATGTCTCGCTCATTCAAAGACTGATTTTCTCAGAGATGAAATGTTCACTCACACAGAACGAAAGTCTTATTACAGGTCATGGAGGTAAGACGGAGAGAGGAGGGGGTGTCGGGGTTTAAGCGGCCACGGTATGACACACAGAGGAGATATGACTCTTTCAGCTGAGCTTTTAGGGTAAATGTTCCATTACAGCCAAACAGGGGCTCAGATGTTCTGAGAGAGTCTAGAAAATGACAGCGAAAGAAAAAAAGAAAAGCATGTCGGAGAGATGGAGAGAATGAAAAATCGAACGAAGAAAGCAAGGTTATGGAAGAGGGAAGAAAACACTGGAAAGCTTGTGTGTTAAAGAACACCTTTTCCCAAAAAATTATTTCTGTTTATTTTATAAATATTTTTTATGTATGTGATGGAAAAAATCTATATCGTGAGGAATACAAAAGCATTTTTTAAGAATCTCTAAAACACAAAAGAAGAAATCTTGAGAAATGTGTCTGTGGTTTTGTGTTCATAGATTAATGGTATTCAGTGTTGTTTGGTTATAAACATTCTTCAGAATATCTTCTTTTGTATTCCTTAGATGAAATAAAATCATGTAGGTTTGAAATAACATGGGGATGAATAAGTGATGACAGAATTCTATCTCTTTAAAATGTTGTCTGGATACTGAAGACCGCTCGCAAGGTTTTGGAACAAAGTTAATTTAATATTCTTCTCACACACCGTATACAAAGAAAATCATCTTTCAGTCTTTTTCTCATTCTTTCCCTCTCTAATCCTTTATAATCCATTCCATCTCTGTCTGTCCATCGTAACGCTCAAAAATAGCACCAATCCTGAATAAACGATCTCCTACTTCACTTTTTGATTATCTGTAAAGACTGTAAAGTCCACCTGGTTTTGACTAGAAAGAAAAACGCTGGCTGACATTTTGCCCGGCTTGACTAATCGATAAATAGTGTGCGAGACTTTCTTCCGGAGGCATTAATAATAGAATCGCATTTGAAGCTGTTGCTTGGGCAACCGTATGGCAGATTCGGTGGCGGTCCTGTCTCGGCGAGTGCAAGCGAAGTTAAAACTCTTCAGATGTCGCAGACACAATAGGGCAAACTTGGGTCACATATGAGTTCAGTTTCCTTCACAGGGAGGATTTTTTAAATCCATTTGATCTCGTGGTGTTCTAGCGGATGACCGAGGGTTGACTGATGAGCTAAAGAAGGGTTGCGCCATACAAATACTTGAATAGTGCTTCAGGTTAACCCACTGGGGTCATTTGCAAAGTTTTGACTTTTAAATGTAATTAGTCACAAGCTTTGTGATTAAACCAGCATTAAATCATTATTTAATATGAATTTATTCCTTTATATGCAGAAAATCTTGCGTTCCTAACCAATTAGACGTTTTGTTGTTTATGGATGTTGTGTATTTGGCAAATGCTTTTACCCAAAGAAATTAACTAACAAACCATTTTACATTAAGCACCTCAAAATGCCAATCACATTGTTTTTGGACTACTCAAAAGTGCATTTGGTTTGGATGTTGTTTGGTGTGGATGTTGTGTGTCCTCTGTCCCGGTAACAGCTGGTGAAAAATGTCACAGCTCCTGTTTATTTGATGGAAAGCGGTTCAGGAGTCACCAGAAGTGTGTAAAACAAGGTCACAATTGGCAGCTGGTGTGAAAGCTTACGTGATTGCATCCGTGGACTTTTGTTGATGTGAAAGCATGCGTTGATGGATGGATGGAGTGATGAAGATGATGTAACCAAGTCTGTCACTGAAGACTTGGAGATAGTAGTAGTGTTGTTTACAGTAAAACTACTTGAGGTTGAGGACACGAGGGTGAGGACCACACTGAGACCTCTCTTTTTCACCCCATCCTTTGTAACCAGAAGATGAGAAGCACAGTGACTTCAAAAGAGGAGGAGCTTTCGTCCGGGGGGGTTGTTAGAATCAGTCATAACGACTGCTGTGTTTTCTAGACTCTCCTGCAGTTTGGAGTTGAGCTCCGGGTCCGTCTGAAGTTCAGTGTTCTTTCACAGATCACTAGATCCTTTGGTGCCAGTTTGCAAAGTTTTTGGCCGAATGTAGCACCAGCAAATCTTCAAGACCACTTTAATGGGCGAAAGCAACACGGTTAGGTTATTTGTAACTTTTTCGTGGATTTTTGAGCAGGGGCACAACTTTGTACAATGTTCCAGAGCGTGAAACATGACCACATTGGTGAAAGTAAAATAATGAAGAGATAGAGATACTGGATGTGTGATTTTGTTTGCGATTTAGTTGTGTGCTCATACTTTTCTGAAAGTTGATTATGAAAAACATGTATAATTTTTTTGGTTGAATGACGCCTTTTATTCCCTTATATGCAGAAAACCTACATTTAGTTTTCTCGTTAAGGCATTTTATACATTTATGTACACCATTTTGTCCTAAGGCACCCCAAAATGACCACCACATTCTTCTTTGAAAACTTATAAACACATTCTGTTTAGATGTTGTTTAGTGTAAATGTTAAGGTCATGTCTATTGACTTAACATGAGCATTTGGAGTTTTTTGGAGCATTTTGGCAAAAATCAGTGTAAACAAGGTACAGTGTTGGGTGTAACTAGTTACTAAGTAGTTAGTTACTGTAAAGTAATTACATTTCCCTTGGGAAAAGTAAAGTATGGGATTACAGTTTTTTTACATAATTGAATTAGTTATTTCTGGTGTAATTGAACTTAATATTGTTATATATTGAGCCAGGCGTGTGTCCCCGATAAAAATGTGGGAAAAAAACATTTAGGAAGCTGTTAAAATCTCTGTCCCATCTGTAAATATTTTTGGGTGACTATGAATAGATTAAAAAAGAAACTATAGCGGACAACTTGACTGCACGTCATGAGGGGTTATATTTGTTAATGTGATGGCACTCCTTCCTGAGTGTTTCCACAGAAATACACCCGTCGAAACCTCTTATCATCTTCATCTATGGTTGTCACTGAAGTTGCTGTTTTTAAAATCACTATTAAAAAAGTTTGCAGAACTGCACAGTATGTTCAAACAGTATGAAAAATTGCTCAGGTAATCTAACACGACATGTCGGTCTGAAAAATGTGGGCATTAATGATTTAACCTCGGGTTACTCCAGAGAGACCGTCCTTTCATAAAGTGCAAGTCATTTTGGATTAAAGCATCTGCTAAAGCAAGACAAATTGCTTTCTTCACCTGCTTAATAGTATTTCAACAAAATGTTGTGTCCGTCCTTGATTGGTAAAACTTTGTGGGATTATTATGCCGAAAGCAACCAAATTCATACCAAAGCCTTTTTTAATTTTATGCTACATTGTCATTAGACACATTGTGTCACAGAATGTCTGGAGGGGTGCGATGCATGTCGATATTCAGTCCATTTTCAGTTCCTCCTAATAGAAACTCTCTCGCTCTCCCTCGCTCTGTTTTTGGATCCAGGTGAATTATTTTGCTTTCATCAGGAGAGCTGATCTGTTGGCATGGAAATCAAATGCAAATGGATGTGATGTGAGGAGGATGCACTCGCTAGAAATACAAACGGCACAACCAGCAGCTTGTAATCATGAGGAAATTCTCTGTGCGTGGTGTTGACATTATTCAATTTCCAGACAGATTAAGGCTTTATGGGAAGTTTTGTGTAATCCGACGAATCGGCATATTGCTTCAGTTTTGCAAACGTGCTCATAAATTCCATTAAAGGCGGTTTAAGAGCGACTTCAATCTCTCAGATCGGGCGTGTGTAGGGTCTCCAGTATTACACCTCTGTAGGATTTGAAGGAATATGATGCTCAAGGAAGTGTTTCGTGGTTATGTAAAGTCAAAAACATGAGCTAAATATAAAACTAACTCTTGTAAGCTTCAAACGCAGGCTCCGGCAGCCAAAGGTTACCTGTTTGTGTTGTTCTCAAAATCATAATCTTTTCAAGGACGGATAAAGCTCTCCTGCTCTTTAAACTTTGAGGTCGACGTGTTTTGTTAAGTTTTAGCTGAACTGGTCGTAAGATCACTGCGGAAACACTTTTACATAATTTTTATCTCACAGGAGTTCCTGCTGTATGTTTGACTTCATCTTTTGGGAGATGCTGAGGGGGTGGAGACATAAAAAGAAAGATGTAGGCTAAAGGAAACGCAATCTCTGTTTCTCTTTGACCCCAATGATCAGTGCATTCCCATGTGCGCAGGGTCAATCTACAGGTCAGTTTTATACCAGAAATTGTTTGGATGGAGCTCTGAGGAAACATACAATCTGACAGCTCAAAGGCATAGATTATTCCTGACGGTTCTGTTCTTCAGGGGCCCGTTATTCATACCTCAATTAACTGAATTTGACGATTTCGCACGATCTTGGATTGTTCGGTTCTTCGACGCTCATCCTGGAACAGATGTTTTAGCAACCGGTCCGTTAGCTTAAACCTGCTCGGGAGCAGCCTTACTTCAATGAAACGGGATTAAACTTGTTGCACAAATGCAGGATTAATTACAAAATGACCATGTAATTAACGTGATGTTTTGGTTTTAGAATAATATTTATTGTAATACAATATAATATATTTAAAACATTTTTTATTTTAATTTACTGTGAAAAGTCTTTGATGAGGAACGAAATAAACAAACAATTAAATAAATAAAATTTGGAGGAGATATTTGCCATATTCATTTATTGGATCGTCATATTAAATATATATAAAAGCACAGACAGTGTACAGTGTATATGTATGCAGGGAAATGATAAAAATGCAGTCTGTCCTGCCGTTTGCAAATTTGCGGTATTTCAGTCTCTAAAGACCCCACACTTGTTACACCGTTTTTTTATTTTAATATTTCAGATTTGTGAAAGTATCAAGGAAAAGGGAATTGAATCAATAAGGAAAGTGACTGATTCATCTCTTTGATGGTCTACAGTATTACCAGCACTGAAGCAAAAGGACGTGAATCTCTACGAGTCAACAATCTTCAGTCACATTTATGATGTGAATGTGTTTGAAGACCCCATTCCCTGACCCAAACCTGTTCCACTGCAGATTTCGTCCGGACAGGGTCATGAAATGACCTTTGGGCAACTGATGGGAATGAAGGATTTCAGTGTTTAGTCTAAGGAATGAATCTGACAGAGCCTGTACTGTGTCATGTGCCACACGTCATCAGAAAACAGAGGAGACCTGTGATGGAGGCGCTGCCTGATGATGATCTCCAAACCACTACACTTACACTGAGCTTCATGAGATGTAACTTATTATTCTTCAATAAAATAAAACACAAACATGCTTAGGCACGCATGCATTTTATTTCTAATCCTCATGGATAACAGGCAGGTATCAGTGTCATCTTTTACCTGCAATAAGAGATTTTAGTTCAGTAAACAATGTAGAAATATTTTCTAAATCTCCAATCTTTTAAAACTAAATCTCCAGTTTTAGGGAGGTTTTTTTTTTATATCGTCAAGGTCAATGTATTGAAGTTTTTTTTGTTACGTCATGTGCCTTTTGTGGAGAGAAATCAATAGTTTACAATACATTAAAATCGATAGATTAGCACAACAAAATCATATTTTCCTCATCTCTGTAGCACTTTTCTGTGCAGACTCGGCAGATGTAAGAGCCTTTCAGATGATGTGGACTCCTGCAACTGAGTTCATCCAATGAAATGTTATTGAAATGGACCGTCCTCCAGACACTCTCCTCAGCGTCCTATACAGTGCACACTAATGGATATAAAGCACTTTATTTGTGTGGGGAAAACACCATCTTAGTGCAATTAACCACTATAAAAGAGAATTTATCAGTTCAAGTTATACAACTTCAGTTTGCAACTGCTTTAAAATGAAATACATATCTCTGAAAATAATCTGTGTTTACATTGTTTGAAGTGTTCCTGACATAAAAAAAAGATTTAAAAATTTGTTATAATCATCAAGCAGCGGTTAAAAAATATGGACGTAACAACCAGCCAATAGCAGCGCTGCTGATCAGAGATTCTTCTCTCGGCTTCCCAAACAGTGCGTGAGCGTGCAATGATCACAGACAATTTAATCCGGATATACTTGTCATCAACAACCGGTTCGTTCAAAGAAGTGAATTATCCATTTCATGATTAGCAGGATTAGGTCATCTGGGATGTTTCATGTGATCTTGGATGTAGTAAGCGACGTACGAAGAACGGCCCCAGAAATGTGTCCTGACAAATGAGAAACTTTATTATGCTATAAATCCACATAATTCAGCACTGTTGTGATGAATGCGCTTGTTTATGAATTCCATTCTTTAGTACAGAAAAAAGAAAGAAATCATGAGGCTTGGGCATGGGAATGAGTAAATTAAGACAAAAATAAACTGGTTGTGTTTTTGGCCAAGAATTGTAGTACAAAATGTTTTCGTACATATTTCCATATTAAAAAAATACACTTGACATGAGATTCATCGCAATAGTCAGCACAATTTTTTAAGAAAAGACATCTCGTGACAGCAATTTGCATCCTGATCCTAATAATACAAATAATAATACATTTATTTTTAAGGCGCCTTACAGGGCACTCAAGGACACCGCACAGTAAAATAATGGTTATTTAAAACATGGTGAAGAATGAACAAAACCAAAAGAATAACACAATTTAAAATAGATTAGAAAAATCTATTTCATCTCATGACATCAGGTAGTGTTGTGACTGATGTCTAGATTGTAAAGGTTGTGCAGAATTAAATATCTTTAAAAAGACTTCTTTATAACATTAGTCCCACAAAACTGTTATGTGGAGAAGTGACATCATATCTGAAATAATTCCTCATCACGGATTGCTGACATCTCTTCTGAAACTCTAATGACAGACATCTGTCAGATTTCATTAATATCTGAGACACAGATGAGACTTGAGTCTAAGTTTCCCATTCATTTAATATCCTAGAAATGTTGAATATTGTTTGGAATGAATATTTAGAATATTAAAGAAATAGAATATAAACACTGATAAAGCTTCCCATCCAGTGAGCTCATGAATAAAGATTCACTGCGACTGAATCATCGACTCATTGAATCGAGCGGGTCAGTGAGTCATTTAGTGAGGTTTAATAAACAAGATCAACTTAAGTTTTGCTAACAAGAACGATTCATTTACTGTATGGCGCTTAGAAGTTTTTTTCATTGTAATTGTATCTTTTTTCTCATGGAAAAAATTAAATCGCATGTTTTGGATGAAATAAGAAGCAAGTAAATGACAATCATATTTTTAAGCCAAAGCATCCTCTAAGCCCGACACATCGATATTATAAAAATGAAATGACGTTCACCTGCTTTTATAATCCTGTCACAACTCTTATTTTTCACAATTTCAGTATGTTCCAGTTTCACATGTAATTTTAACAAGCAGTCATACAGTGTTCCTGCGCTCATTTATTCCAGAAGCACCCGTGTATTAAATCAGCTCACCGTGACCTCATTGTAATGGCTCTTCTGGGAAACACTGCCTTCTGTTAGACAGGCTTTTAAGTTCATTCATCTTCCACAAGTGCCGCGTGACCGGCCAAAAGTCAAGAAAATTTGAAGCGTGTCACTCTGTGAGGTCCTGTGATGCTCCATTAGTTGTCTGTGGCAGATATGTAATCAGATGAGCTCCATTATATTCGGGGGAAGATGGAAGTTGTCATATATTTTGTCTGAATGAATGACTGATGAATGTGTGATTATAGCGTCTGGATAAAGAGGATTTGATTGTGTCTTCAGGCTGTCGCAGGAAAAAAACCCAAATGGCAAATCTTTTTTTACACATGATAGAGAAAAATGAAAAGATGAGATCTTTATTATTTCTCCTAGACATCAAAGAGATTAAACGGAGGCCAAATGAAAACTTGCTCGGATCTCATCTGCGTCTCAGATATTTCTCTTGAGAAAACGAGTCAGAAATCTCACAAACGTCTCCATATGAAGAGATGTCAACGATGTGTCAAACTGAGCTCATATTTGTCAAGTCTGCAATCAAATGTCAATGCTATTAAATATCTCAATATGAACTCAATCATTTCTCATCAAATTAACCCGAATAACTGCAAAGAGCTAATGTGAATGTTGTAGTAGAGTCCGTACGGTGTTTCCACCTGGTGGATCGTAAAATGGTGAGGAACCATAAGACAAATAGAGTCAGTGCTATGCTGATAAATGTATAATATTTCCAAAGTTCTCAAGTTTCCTTGTTGTCTGTTTCCTTTGGGAAGCTTTTGGAAGATGAGCAGGTGTTTCACTGGAGAGCTGCTCTGTGTTTTCAGTATTCTCATCATGATGGTTATTGTTTCAGAATTCCCATCATGCCTCACTGACTCAACCTCAGCATCCTAATCCTGTCGCATTGATGCATCGCTGTGTCCGGATTGATAATGCTGCTTCTCCAGTGTGTGTGTGAACAAGAAAAACGTGAAGTGATAGAGTGTGTGAACATCAGACACTTGGGATTTCAAGTTGGCTACATAATCTATCAGATAATTGACATTAAAGGGGTAGTTCACTTTAAAATTTAAATTTCGCGATCATTCACTCATACCATGTCGTCCATGTGTTTATTTCTGCTGTCAAAATCTTTTGAACCTAATGAAGACGGGGCTCTTCTCTATATTATAATGCACTTTAACTGATGGTTATGGTCCAAAATTTTGATCGTCGCAGCTTCAAAATTCGCTACATGACACCAGCCGATGAATCAGGGTGTTGTCTAGCGAAATGATTAGTCATTTTCCAAGAATTATATACTATTTAAACATAAATATGTGGCTTGCACTGTCTCCATGATGCACGTCCGCTACTTCACGTACTACGTGATGATTTGCTCAAGCGTGACGTAGGTAGAAGTTTCGACCCATTGATATGAGTGTGGAGAAATGACACGTTATATGTCTTCATGCAGGATTATTGGTTAAAATGCTCAGTTTTTGTGCATATCAGGGATGTTTAAATCTTTTGAAATCCACGTCACGCGTGACCTTTCCAACGTGATTGACTAATATACGGAAGTAGTGGCACTCCTAGGCAGAGCAAGTCATTTATTTATGTTTAAAGTGTATATCATTTTTTGATTTTCTTGGAAAATGACTAATTGTTTCATTGGACAACACCTTTATTCTTCGGCTCGTGTCTTGTAGAGCCTTTTGAAGCTGCGATGAAACGCAAATTTAGACCTTAACCATCAGCCCCCCGTTTAAGTTCATTATATGGAGGCTTTCCTCACAAAGCCCAACGGTGTAGGTCCGACGCAGATCGGACGTAAGCCTCAATTTGTTTTGAATTATCATGAAATTTACATTTTTTAGTGAACTACTCTGTAAAGTGTGACATGAAAGCTCACTTTGAGCATTTTATATCAACAAATTGGGCGTCACATAAGGATTGAAAGTATTGGTGGTCTCCCTCAGACAGATGCTTCGTCTGACCCATTCATCTGATTTTTGATGCCAGCACATAACAAGACTGTTTCTGTGCAGCTGTGCCGAGGAATTGATGAAATAATCAGAAATATGATTAAATGTGATCACGTGAAGGCCGACGACTAGAGAGGAAACGTTTTATAGCTTTGAATCGCTTTGGTGTCCAGGTGTGATCTCTCGATGAGTGTTTCATTACACCGTGACCGGTCTGAACACTTTAAAACCATATTCTCTCTGGATTATACCTCTGTAATCCTCCTCCTGCCCTCTTCTTATAACCCTGCTTCATCACTTTAACAGGTGCTCTTGGCCTTTAAAAGCCATCAGTGTCGGTGTTAAACCTTTAATGGCTGAAGTTATTGAAAGTTTAAGGTCTGCTGGTTATAGAATAGCATTTTATGAAGGGTCACAATGTTAACTGATGCTCTCAGTGTTACGAGTCACATTTACATCTGAACACTGAGATGGACAATACCTTCCCCTGACTTCTGATTCATCACCTACTCGTTTGTCAGATTCAAAAGCCTAAATGAAAAGTGTGTTTGAATGTTTTTGGGAAAACAACAAGCTTCCTTTTCCACCTTTGTATGGTAAGAGCGTTTTATATCCCATCGCTTCAGACTATGATTTCTGGTAGACGTTTGTTTTCTTTGTAGGAATTTGCATAAGCGTCTAAGCAGCAGGTGCTTCATTAAATTAAACGTTACTAGAAGTTTTTGTCATCTTCTGTGTTGTAAGAGTTACGGCAAAATACAGCGTCTGGAGAAGCCTCGGTGCATAACATGACAGATCTTTCCATGACACACAGCCAATGCAAAATAAAAAATACCTTAACATGCAGATCTGAAATGCATCCTTAAAGTTGAGTTTTAAGATCTTTAATCTTTTTTTACGTACACATTTTAGTCTAGGGAAATATGTTCATCTGTTAAATATGTGATAAGAGCGTTCATGATTTGTTTGCATTCTGTTTTTATTTTACTATCAATTTTAAGAACAAAATGTCTTGGTCAAAACCAAAAGATTTACAGAATACTAAAGTCTGTTGCACATAAGCTATATTGACCAAGCATTATTTTAATAGTGTTTATTTACTATTAATAAATATAATATTTTTCACAGTATATTTGTAAAAAAGCCGATGCTGTTATTCGAAAGCTCTTCCTCAAATCCTCTGTTTCAGGTATTTAGAACAGACATGGCACATTTTATTGTCTTTTTATTTATTCAATTTTCTAAAAAATGATTTACTGATAGCTTGCCTGTGACCAGACACTACTGACCTGAATGTGTGTGTGTGTTCAGAGTGCTTGTATTAATCATCATCAGTGGCAGTAGAGCATCATGGGAGGCGGTAGCTGCTTTAAACAGCCCCTGTCCCAGTAAGACCCCCGCGGCCTCACCGACCGCCGAGCTGCAGGGGTTTGATTACCTGAATATACAGCTATTCTATTTACACCCGCTGAGCTGCAGGTGTCCACAGAGAGAGAGAGATTGAACTGTGTGTGACTAAGAGCTAAATGCAAACAAGGGGTTTGAAAATAAAGTTGTATACTTTTCCCATCCACTTAAAGCTGCAGTTTGTAAATGTTGGGGGGAAACATTGAACAAAAACCAGAGCAAGCACAATAATAAAATCAGATCAATAATAAAAACTGTGTCTAATCTTTCTATAACAGTAATTCACAACACTAAGAATATAATGATGATTTATAATTTGATTTCTGAGCTCTGATGTTCTTACTACTTGGGCAAGAGGGCCAAATATGTATATAATACAAGTAGAGAGATAATTGCTTCCAATTTATCGTAAAGGGGTCATATGTTGCAACTACGTGTTTTTCTGTCTCTTTGGTTTGTTATAAGTTGCCCATGCATGTAAAGAACACATAAAATTAAAGTGTGTGAACAAAAGATGCTCTCTATGTAAAAGCGAATGCTAACCCAGACCTGCCAGAAACACCTTATGTAACCACACCCCCACAAATCTTCGTCAGTTGGTGGTCTGATTTGACTAGGACCGCCCAAATGTATACGCAAGTAAGGTGGTGTACCTGTCAGTACAATTGAAGAGGAACCTGATGTTCCAAATATGGTAAGAGGTGTTACATTTACTTCACACGCTTGCAGTATTCGACCCATCAATATGCACGTGTTAAATGGCCAATCATAGCACACCTCGCTTTTCAGAACCATGAGCTTTGTACAAAATCTGTGCTTTTCAGAGAGGCGACGAGGAGATGGAAAATACAGCGTTTTGGAACCTTAAATCGTGTATACAGATGGCATTACATCTAAAACAAACCATAATATTCGTTTAGGCCGTGTTATATGACACCTTTAATGTAGTTTGTATGATGCAAGACCTCTCAAATGTTGCCGGTTGTTTAGCTGATCATTGACCCAAAAAGGCTAGATAATAACAATGGGGACCCAGGAAAATAATATCATTAAAATATGATGCTAATGGGACCACAAGACATTCACCAGCGACTAACCTGCGTCATCAAAATCAGCATATAGACAAAAAACATGAATATAAGAAAAAACAATGAATAATAATATACTCATATTTTAAAAAGTTTTACTTGTGTCCAAATGCACTTTTTCACCATCAAAGGACAATTTGGAAGCAGATGGTGTATTTCCATTATCCAATGGAATTGGCTATGCCAATCTGCCAAAATTTTATAGGTGTTGTTTTAACATGTGTTTGGAAATGCACAATCAAATCTACGCAGTTTAATGTATTTCAAAAGTGACAAAATAAAAATTCATGTCCGTTTTAAAATCCCCTGTGAGCAAACCGAACACAAAAATCTCTGGCATTACAATAAATGCACACGTGCATAATCTGCTTGCATGGCATGTGTAAAACATTGACTTGTTAATTGAATATAATAGTTTATTTAGTCAATATGTAAAGTTGAGACATGATGTGAAAAAGAAAACCATCAGAGGTACCGAACACCTGCCAAATTACAAAATAAACCTAGACCGTGGAAGAGCATCCGGTCCTGTTTCGATTCAATAACACAGCGGGAGGATGTGAAAGCCAGTTCATCACATGTCAACTTCTCTGACTCGCCTTATTCCAACGGATGTGTTGTAGATTCAAATCAATGAGGCGAGGTGAGATTTCACGTCTCTGGCTTCTCTTCAGGGGGTGCAGATCTTTCAAAGGTGGATAATTTTAGAGTCACGACATCTGATGGGGAAGAGGTGTGCAGAAATGAACACTGAGACAGGCTGCCTACCTGAGCACTAATGGCTCTCAGATTCTCTCGCTCTCCTGCTGAGAACATGTCACTTTCCATGCTCCCATTACTCTACCTTGTGAACATAGGTGTAATGATGAAGAGAGAGAGAGAGAGATCTTCAAAGAGAAGTACACTTTGAGACTGTGGATGAACTTTTCCCTGGCTTCAAAGAGCACATTTGAGTCGGGTAGCTCAACATCACACACGTACACGACACACCTGCGTCAGAGCTGTAATGCACATCTGCATTGTTCCAGGCTGTCATTGCGAGTAGCGCAGCCTTTATGTATTTTAAAATGAATCACCAAACAGACCAAACAGCAAATTACAATAGATTGAAAACACACAACACACTCTAAAAAGATGCCTCTTCTTTCAACTAATGGTTGGGTCAAATGAAGATATTTTCTGGGATGATCCTTTTTGTTTCCATGTTCATTTTGGTTAATTTAATTTTATGTGAATTGGATGGATGGATGGATGAACGGATGGATAGATGATAGATGCTAGATGATGGATGGATGGATGGATAGATGATAGATGATGGATGGATGGATGGATAGATGATAGATGTATAGATGATGGATGGATGGATGGATGGATGGATGGATAGATGATAGGTAGATAGATAGATAGATAGATAGATAGATAGATGATGGATGATATATGGATAGATGATGGATGGATGGATGGATAGACAATAGCTGGATGGATGGATGATGGACGTATGGATGGATGGATGATGGCCGGATGGATGGATGATAGACGGATGGATAGATGATAGATGGATGGATGGATGGATGGATGGATGGATGGACGGATGGATGGATGGATATATAGATGGATGGATGATGGACGGATGGATGGATGATGGCCGGATGGATGGATAGATAGATGGATAGATGATAGATTGATGTATGGATGGATGGCTGGATGGATAGATGATAGATGGATGGATGGATGGATGATGGACGGATGGATGGATGGATGGATGGATGGATGGACGATAGACGGATGGATGAATAGACGATAGACGGATGATGGACGGATGGACGGATGGACAGATGGATGGATGATAGACGGATGGATGGATAGATGATGGATGGATGGATGGATGGCTGGTTAGATGGTTGGAGGGTTGGATGGATGGAGGATAGATAGATAGATGGATAGATGGATGGATAGATGGATAGATTGATAGATTGATTGATGATAGATGAATGGATGGATAGATAGATATGGATGATAGATGGATGGATGGATAGATGGATGGATAGATGGATAGATTGATAGATTGATTGATGATAGATGAATGGATGGATAGATAGATGTGGATGATAGATGGATGGATAGGTAGGTCATAAACTGTGTTTTTCAGCATCTCCTCATGGTTCTCTTTCTAGTTGTATAATATCATATCCATCCCTCTTTCATCTCTTCCTCTGCAGTATACAGTATATTTATTTAAATCTATCCCTGTGTCATGTTTCTGGGTGCTCCGGGGCGTCTCGGTCCCCGCTGAGTCATTTAGCAACAGTCAGCAGTTATTGTGTCCACCCTGAGGCTTGACACTGATGTATACACCAGACGTGAGTGTGTGTTTAAAGATTAAAGAAATGACCACAGATGTACTCATGGTATGTGTGTGTGTTTGGATGTCCACTCATCTGTCAATTGACATCTGTCAGGATGCACAGCACATGCCCGGAAGAGTGCCAAACTATAACTGGCTAGATGTGGGGAAGTAATAAATGAACACACAGGAATCATCAACAACGGTTGAAGCCAATAAAACTTAATCCAAAATCAATTTTGTTCCTGATTCTAAGTATGCATTGAATTCAATAATATTGACTTTTGATTGCAGACTTCGCAAATCTGAAACTCTTTCACATCTGTGAGCACCTAAATGTAAATTTGTCGTGGTAATTGAGCTAAACTTCTTTCTTTCTGCGAAACTCTTTCATTCGTCAATGTCATGTTTTATAAAGAGAAGTGATTTTATTGTTATAAAGGTTAAATTAGGAGTCAGTCGATCTCAGTTAAATAAACTGTTTGAATGGACGAGAAACCGCCAGAGAGCTCAGGCGATTCAAGACTTTCTTCAGCTGTGAGTTTCTTTATTTTAACGTTGTGCTTTTCTCATTCTACCCACATTCACACGCTTTAAAGCGGTGCGGGCGGCAGTAATGGTCATGTCGGGTCATGTAAATGAGCTCATTAAATGTGTCTGTCCGTGGACTGTGCTGAGCGTGGCATAAAGCCGCCTCATCTCCAGCGCTCATATTCTCTGTAATGGTGCATTTGAGAGCACAGAGTCGGCTCTCGTCCACATCTCGCTGCTGAAAGCCAATAAACTCCTTTTAAATTGCTTTGAAATACAGCAGAGACAGAGAGAGCCAGTTGAATTGTGGGTAAATTGTCTTAGGTGGCGGTCAGAATTCAACAGCTCGGCTGAGTGTGTGTGTATGTGTGCGTGTTATGAAACCACACTTTAACATTTAAAAGCAACATTCTACCTCCCAAACAAACGTGTTTACAAACTAAAATAGGATTTTACTTCAAAATATCATATGCGTTTGTTTTTTGGCATTGCATTTTAATTTTGTTTCTATTTAAATAACATTCATCTGTTATGTCAGTTGTATAACTTTTCAAAACTTTCCAATTCATCAACATTATAACGAGGTTAAGACAATAAGACTGAACGTTTTTATGCAAAGTTTAAGTATAAGAGTCGGTGTTAACTTCAGCATGCGGTTCTTCCAAACAAACACGTTTTGGTTCAGATTCTGCTCATTACCTGAAAAAATGTCATACAGCAGTCCTGCGGTGCTAAAAAACATTTTTTTTCAATGACTTAAGGGCCAATTCCTACAAACATGGAGAAACTTTTTTGCACATTTCGCACAGAAATTTGATTTCCTCTGGTGCACGTCTGCAATATTGAGAACCGTTCTCATTCAGACGGCAATAGAATCACAAACTGAAAATCTAAATTGACATCACATCCTCATTTAATACAATTTCTATCCAAATAGAGTTTAATGGGTGCTTAAAATGTTCCTCTAGGGATGTCAACTTCAAACGTTGCTATTAAGTGTTATTGTCCTTCTTAGCTGGCAAACACGCACACACACAACATATATTCTTGTTGTGTACTTCACACATTATTTCTTGAGATTGTTGTTATCTCTCCACCAGAGTTATTTTTTACTGAGCTTCTGCCCTTAGGATGGAGCTAAAGACCTTTAAGACCATTAAGAGTCACTTTAATACATTTCCAGCTGTCAGGTTTATTCATATGAAATGAATATTCCCACTATCATTCTTTAAGTGAATGAGACATTAGAAGACGCAGTATAAAGCTTGAGAAAAGGGCTTTGAATTATCATGAAAGCACAATGAAATGAATATTCAATAACTGTGTAATCTTTGCGCTATTCTGCAAGGGATGTGATGTAATGTATTACTCTACCCTCCCAGCATCCATAGCTGGCGAAACAGATAGCCCCGCCCACTGAGCCCACTGGGCGCGACAGAAGTTGACATGTCGGACCACGCAGATAAACGGAGCAGTGTTTTAAAAGAGTCAGTATCCTTGAGAATCTTCGAATGATTAACTTGGTTGTCTTTGTAGACTATAGACCGTTTCATCGGACCCACACACCTGACCCGCAGTTAACTTTCGGTTTGTGTTTGGCTAGTGTCTAATAATATAGCTATTTATATTTTATTTTATTTATGTTAGTAATAATTTGTATAATAATTGTATAAATGAACGATTTGTTAATTTTTTTTGTGTGTTCATTTAATCAAATCAACAATTTGTTAAATGGTTTCTGTCATTCGGTCACATTTAAAGAATCTGTATGGAACACTGACATCTAGCGGTTGAGCGTGGTATCGCAGTTTAAATTCAAAATATTGGAGAGACAAGTTAAGCCAAGTAACTGTTCTTCTCGGTTTCTTTTGATTGTTATCAGAAATAATCTAGAGGCACTCTATTGTGTGTGAATTTGTATCGGAAGTTAACATCAGCTTGTGAACACGCGGACGTACAGTGACGTTTGTTCATGATGTCACTTTGAAACTGTCTGAAATGATAAATCAGAAAACCAGAGGATTGCATCATTACACATTTAAGGTTAGATAAAAACTTGAGAATTTGACTTTTTTTGTCTTTTAATGTTTTGATTAAAGACAAAATACTTTCTTGTCTGTTAGCAAACTTCCGACATAGAACAATGGCAGTTTACTCGTCAAGGGACCCAAAATAAAAATTCTGTCATCATTTGTTCGACCTCAAGTCGTTTCAAACCTGTATGACTGACTTTCTCCTGCGGAAGACAGGAGGTAAACTATCACTTTTACTCTGCAGATCCATTAAACTCCTCCGCACCATAACACACCAGTCCCACCAGTGCAGTATTTTGACAGCCAGTTTGATTCATTTCGATCAATCAGCTGCTGGATAAGAAGACAGTTGATGGGACTCATGTCAAACACGTGATGTCACGTCAGAGCTGAAGATGAGATGAAAAGGAACAGAAAGACTGTGTCTCTTCTCACAGCTGTGCTGCCTGAGGTGCCAGTCATATGAACTCTGTCAGGCGGCTTCAAACAAATCAAATTCTCCTCAGAAGGAGAGGAATGAGACAGTCACATGAGTGAAGGAAAGGGCTGGAGTCCAAAAATAAACCCAGAGTGAATCCAAATGTGTCAAGCCCTGTCAGTATCAGCTCTAGGGTTGGGTATCGAGAACCGGTTCCATTTTAGAACCGGTTCCAAATTTCAAATAACTGGGTATTTGACAGGACGCGCGCATTTCGGTTCTTTTTATCGATTCCTGACTTTTTCAATCACTTTTCATTTTACTGTTATATCTGTCTGCCAGGACCTGCGACAAGGACCTTATCTCCTTACGCATACGCGCAGTTCATTACCATCGGGCATCAACACTATGAACGCAGCAAATGTTCAAAAGTTTGGTCAAACTTTGTGTAAAAAGATGAAATCATTGCCACTTGCAATACGAGTGGTAAAGATATTTGGTGAGAGGGAGGAATTACCTCTTATATGATGAAAGGCGTCATTAATCTGAAGAAATGCACTGTGTTTAAGTCTCTCAGCCTCGAGTCCTCCTGGTAACGCACCAGATAACTTACCACTATTAGCAGCATCTCATACTCGGCTACAAAATACAGATAGAGATGAAAAGACAATCAGTTTTGTTTATTTCTGTATTTTTTAGATAGTGATACATCCGGGAAGCTACAGGACAACATGTTCTAGTTTATTTTAAACTATATTCATTTGAAACACTAATTATAAAAAATATTTTAAAAAGAATTGTTTGGCTAACGTACGATCTAGCAACTGCATGTTATTGTGTATATTTTATTTTGTATAATACCTTAATCATTTGGGTTTGTAATTGCTTCTGATTACTCCTTAATGGAAGAGTTGTTTATTTCATTATTTGACAAATTGTCAAAGTTAACAGTTACAGCCTTCTGGTTATAGCCAAACTGTGACAAGAATAAAAGGTACAAACTCCTTTTCTATTTTATTTCTCCCCCAAAAATATTGGAATCGAAAGCAGAATCAGACTCGCTAAAATTAAAACGATACCCAACCCTCATCACCCCATATACTGTATTGCCCCTTTCAAACACTAGTGAGATGCCTACTTAGGGTCCATTGTAAGGCATCGTTAGGTATAGTACATGTAGAACATAACAACATTTGTTTAAAATATATAATATTTATCTATCTGTATATAAAATACGTGATTCAATAAATATATGAAACTTCAGTGAAACACAAAAGAAGATATTTTGAGAAATGTCTCAGTGGTTTTGTGTTCGCAGTCAATGGGCTTCAATGTTTTTTGGTTAAATTCGTCAAAATATATTTGTGTGTGTTTAGCAGATGAAAGAAAGTCATACAGGTTTGGAATGACATGAGGGTGAGTACGTGATGACAGAATTTTCATTTCTGGGGGGTGGGGGCCTTTAAGACGTTTGTGGTGTCTTTGTGTTATTGGGCAATATCAGGTGTGGTGACACAAGCACAAAGTTCATGCATCATCGCACATGCACACACAAATACATCAAAGCCTTCTGCCTCATTTTACAGATTTCTGTCTTGAAGCAGAGTGCCTCAACACTCAGAGCTTTGATCTTCTGCTTGAGAGTGAGAGAGGGAAAGAGAGAGAGAGACGGGCAGAGAGAGAGAGAGAGAGGTGAGAGAGAGAGAGAGAGAGGGAGGGAGAGAGAGAGAGAGCGAGAGAGAGAGAGAGGGAGAGAGCGAGAGAGAGGGAGAGAGAGAGAGAGAGTGAGATAGAGGTAAAGAGAGAGAGATGGGGAGAGAGAGAGGGAGAGAGAGAGATAGACTGAGACTGAGATAGAGGTAAAGAGAGAGATGGTTGAGAGAGGGACGAGATGGGAGCGAGAGAGAGATAGCGAGCGGCAATAGATAGGGAGAGAAGAGGGAGAGAGAGAGATAGAGAGAGAGAGATGGAGAGAGAGAGAGAGTGAGATAGAGTAAAGAGAGAGAGATGAGAGAGAGAAGGGGAGAGAGAGAGGATAGACTGAGACTGAGATAGAGGTAAGAGAGAGAGATGGGATAGAGGGAGCGGAGAGGAGCGAGAGAGAGAGGAGAGAGAGAGCGAGAGAGAGAGAGCGGGAGAGAGAAGAGAGAGTAGAGAAGGGGAGAGAGAGAGAGAGATAGAGAGAGATAGGGGAGGGAGAGCGAGAGAGAGAGAGATAGAGAGAGAGAGAGAGATAGAGATAGAGAAGAGAGAAGAGAGAGAGACAGTAGAGACGGGGGTGATAGAGAGAGAGAGAGAGAGAGATAGAGGTAACGAGAGAGAGTTGGGAGAGAGAGAGAGAGAGGGAGAGATAGACTGAGACTGAGATAGAGAGAGAGAGAGAGAGAGAGAGCGGAGAGGAGCGAGAGAGAGAGGGAGAGAGAGAGCGAGAGAGAGAGAGAGAGAGACGGGCAGAGAGAGAGAGAGAGAGGTGAGAGAGAGAGAGAGAAGGGGAGAGAGAGAGAGAGAGAGAGGGAGGGCGAGAGAGGAGAGAGAGCGAGAGAGAGAGAGAGAGAGAGAGAGAGGGAGAGAGAGCGAGAGAGAGAGAGAGAGAGAGAGATAGAGATAGAGAGAGAGAGAGAGAGCGAGAGAGAGGGAGAGAGAGAGAGACAGAGAGAGACGGGGAGAGAGAGAGAGAGACTGAGGAGATAGAGGTAAAGAGAGAGAGATGGGGAGAGAGAGAGAGGGAGAGAGAGAGATAGACTGAGATAGAGGTAAAGAGAGAGAGATGGGGAGAGAGGGAGGAGAGAGGAGCGAGAGAGAGAGGGAGAGAGAGAGGGAGAGAGAGGGAGAGAGAGAGGGAGAGAGAGAGCGAGAGCACATGTCAGTAGGGGCGGATGAGAGGTGGCTCAGTCTGATTTGCCGCCTGCATTTCTTTCCAAATCTAAATCATCTCACTGGCACGTAAACGTCGTGTTGCGGTAACTGCACTAGTTTCTCGAACGCTCACATTAGTTCTCTCGTTCCTTCCAATATTTTATTCTCTCGCCCCTCTCGCTCGGCTTGAGTAATGACGCTCATTGGCTTTGAGGGATGAGGTGTTGGGAGTTTTAATAGCCCAAATAAAGTACATACAGAGGCTTTGAGAGTCAATCCAGACATAATGGACACAACTTTGTGCTAATTAGAAGTAATAGTGATGAGGAGAGAGGCAGAGAGGTTTTTCACACCCCGGCGAGCAGCAGAACAGCGAGGAGGAACAAAAGAACATCTGCAACATCTATCTCTATAGATGTGCTGCTAATAAATAAGAATTAAAATTGGCAGTCGCGTTTCCTATCGTGACGTATGTCTCATGCGGCGGTCAGTTACGAGCACAAGAGAGAGTCAATGTGGTTGAGTGATATGTAGAAGTTTCACCCAGCATATTCTTTAGGGGTGTTGGGATATACACATTGTACCATAGGGGGTGCTAGTGAGCGATAGCGTAAAGTTTGTGAATATTCTTGTCAAGCAAGTTAATTGAAGTTAATTAAATTGTAATTGAATGATAAACACATAAACAAAATATTTAGTGTAAAAAAATCTATAATAATATCATAATCTGACTTAAAATACTATTTATTTAAATTCATTAAAAACACGTATGATAGATGCTGTACGTGTGGTTCTTTCTGTTCTACGTCTGCTTCTTAATGGTTTAATTGTTATCAGATAACATTGATATACGAGCCCTGATTATTTTAGCTTGACCTTTTAAATTGGTTAAATGTGAAAAAGTTGAATATGACTCGGACAGAAACTTTACTAACATTACAGGTATACATGGTCCGCAGGGAAATGGAAACACATCGGGACTATTCGTGATCAAGTGGTCAAAAAGTTATCATCTTACAGCTGCATCAATAAAGGTTATATAACGTCTGATCAACTTTCCGAAGCTTCTTGTTCTTTGTATTAAAGGAGGTTTTGATTGAGATATCTGATTTCTCTGCTGATGTGTCCATCCCTGAGCTGGTGATGTGATCTCTTTTCATATACACATTAAATCTTAATGCGGCCGGCAGCCAACGACCTCTGCCAATCGCAGCTGAGGAGACTGTGACATACGAGACGGCCACACCCACTCAAACACCCAAATGTGCAATCTGATGTCACCGGGGCCGCAGGGCTACGCTTCCAGAGATTCCTTATAGCTTTCTAGTACGCTTTCTAAAGAAATTGCTGAATTGAGTTTCACGCTTTAGGATGTTCTGAAGTTCGGGCTGGTTTAGACTGTCAGCAAGTTAAGCATATTAAGAAAAGTTGTGTTTTTAAATTGAGTTTATGTGAGAAAAGCAGATCCATTCAACAATAAACTCACAGTTTATATTGGACTTGAATTAGGCTCCTGTGTGCTAATTTTCCATTCTTTTGCACAACCCATAGGTCTTTGTGAGGATAGTTTACATTGATTTTCGTTCAAATGATTGTATTATCTTGCTCGTACAGTAGATTGTAGTAACTCAAAACTTTTGCAAGGAAAAACTGGTCATTGCAATATATTGTAGAAAACAGCCCAACAACATGGTGAACACTGTAACAATATGCAGTAAATAATATAATTAAAATATTATTTTTTTTAATATGTCTTATTGGTATGACCTACACGTATATGACCTATTATTATTTATAATGTAATGAATTATACTTTAATGTGATGCTTTTTTGGTTTCTTATGGGTTGATTGTTCCTCCACAGTGATGTTTTCATGTTCTTATGCCCAATATCTTTTTATTGTTTTAATATGAAGTGAGAAACAAGAGACCACAAGTTTTTCTTGATTTCCTTACAATTTGCTTTTTCTGTAAATTGACGGTTTTTGTTTCACTGTATTAAGAACTCCTGTAAAAAACATCATTTTCTAACAGTTAAGGCACCAGAAAAATACAGTTAATACCAACAAATTGCATGTTTTTCTTGTAACCTCGCAGACTTCTCTGCCATTCGAATTTTTTTAACGCATGTCAAAATACATGAATACATTTATTTAAATGTTATTTGATTTATATAGCTTTTCAAAATTTTGCATCATCACAAAGCAGGTTTACAGTAACATATAGGATAAGTTTTGATAGTAGAGGCATAAAAAAAACGGAAACGTGTAGAATTAATGTAATACACAGTATTATTAATTATTTTAAATTAAATGTTAGCTTTCCTGTGGGTTAGATCCCAGGGGATTGCAAATGCCTATGTAACATGTATAGGATAGAGCAATGTAAGTCGCTTTGGATAAAAGCGTCTGCTAAATGCCTTAATAAAAAATAAATAAAAAAATGTATCTTGCTGATGACTGTGAAAATGATTGTACTTAGTTTGTGAACTTTTACATGGTGCTACTGCACAAGATTGTTTTTTTTATAAGTTTGGAATTAAGTGTAAATTTAATGAGCTCTAAGATTGTATTTGGTTCATGTATGGAAAAATAAATGAATTGGTGACAGATCATGTAAATTGAAACTATTCTAAAATTGAACGTATCAAAAATACCTGTCATTTTATTCTCCTCGTATCTACCTCATGGTTTCATGAGAGATGATGTACTGAACAGTGTTGGGAGTAACTAGGTTCCAAGTAATTTTGTTACTGTAATTGAATGACTTTTCCCTTGAAAAAGTAAAGTAAGGGATTACTCTTATTTTCCTGTAATTTAATTACAGTTACTTCTGATGTAATTAAACTAAGTAATGTGTGTTATATATGTGTTTCCAATAGTGGATTTGACATAAAAATTCAGAGTCTAACTTTAAAATTTCTGCTTGAATGTATAATTATCACATTTGTTATACATTTGTGAGTTAATAATACTACTTTAAGTAGTTTTATATTATTTATTTGAATACATTACATAAGCCCGTTCATGTCTATCCTTAAATCACTTAACTTATCAAGGTTGATGTAGGATATAAAAAGTAATCAGTTTTGATGACTCTCTTTTCAGAGTGAGTCATCTGTACAGTAATCTAATTACACTATTGAATATGTAATTAGTAACTAGTAACTAATTACCTTTTCAGAGTAGCTTGCACAACACTGGTACTGAATCTAAAAGGGTTGGGTTCAATCAATGCTGCGATTGACCAACTACAATCAAGTATTTTAAGAATATATAAAATGAAATGATATTGAATATCCTCACCAACATATCCCTAAAAACAAGTCTGATCACTGTTTGCTTATGATGTTTACAACACAGTCTAGTCGATTTATCAACCCAGGAGTTTAGTGTGGTCAAATTTGTGTTCCAGATTTAATTTCCCGTACACATTAGCAAACACCTATAATATAGTAATATAATAAACCTCAATTTAGTCTTGGCAACAAGACTCTTCCAAAGACTGCCGTTTTATTTTTAACGTCTCAGGATTCATCAGTTTCATCCTCAGCTGGAGCCGCTCAAATCAGATTTTCAGTTTTCGAAAATCTCCAAAAATATGTTTGAATCTCCAGAACTGAATATTACAACCTCATCTCGTGAAGCGACAGCAGAAATTTCATTTCAGATTTGATTCGACCCCAGATGGAGACAGACCGAGAGCATATCTCAGAATCTGTCCTTCTTTCTGTATATAATGAATGTATGTTTACTGAAGTTTGCGCCGTGACAGGCGTCTCGGCAGTCGTTTCTTTACAAAGCTTAAGTAAACGCGTGGGTTTTTCTTCTGCGTGTTGTGGATGATGCGTTTGTTTTATCGCTGAGGAAAGACTATGCAGTTCTGTTTCTGTGCTATAAAGATTTGCGTTTAACAGTCGCGCGGCGCAGCAGAAGCTTAAAGAGCTGTCATTTAACGGTGAAGCGTCTCAAAGCGACAGCGTGATTTATGGCAGATAAAAACAAATCTTTCTCTGCGATAACTCCTCGCTCTTTCGTTCTCCTTTTACCCTCTGGTTATTCTGGTCTCTTTTCTTCTCTCATACGCATTCACACAAACGCAAGCAGCTCTTTTACTGACAGGAACTGAGGGGGAGAAATGTCTTGTTTTTCAGAGATGAGAAAGAGAGAGAGAGAGTGCGCTATAGCACTTTCAGTTGTGACACATGATTCTGTTAATGTATTCAGACCTAAAGGTCATGCATATTAATTCTCCGTTTTTAATGCTGGTTACGTGGGAGAATCCTTGTGGGATGGAAATCTCTCTCTGCGCTCTCACGCCTGCTCTTTGACCTCAGTTCCCCTCGAGTTTTAAGGTCAGTTAAAAGTCAGATCGCTTAACATACATTTGTTGGAATGCAAAGGCTCTCGTCCCAAACCTAATGACCTGCCTACCAAAACAATGCCTGCATCCCTTATGGAGAATGCAATCCCACAATGCATTGTGTCACAGTCTGTAAGCTCTCCGATTAAAAACGAACAATGTTTGTGTGATACATTTGTATTCTTGGGTTGACGTGAGACCGTGTTGGCTTGCAAGGTTTTGGTACGAAAGACAGAAAGAGGAAGCTATTTCAGGATTTATGAACATTGGTCTCATCGGATAAGACCTGAGAGGTGAATCTGAATGATTTAAATGTCAAGGGTTTATTTGTTAAATCTTCACACAGGTCAGTTAACTACACAGTATGTGCAAGATAGTCATAAAGAAAAGTTGATTCCTCTCAGAAAACTTGTGACTCTGTTCAAACTTTTCTCTTGAAATACTTTATTGTGCTTGTGTGTTCATTTTGGTTGATTTTACAGTCTGAAGACCCTCGAGGGTATCGGCCATTTTGATTATATTTTCTATCAAAACATTAACTAGCAACCAAACACCTACCAGCCTTGCTTGAAATGATCGAATTTTATCAAATGCTGCAGATTGATGTAACTAATGAGAAGTGAAAGGAGAATGTTTGAGATGAAAAGACACCATGTTGTTATAAATAAAAATGCATGTATAAATTTTTGCAAAAAAACATTTATATTTACTTAAATCAAAACCTGTTGAAAGAAGCGGGTTATGCTGGGTAAGGTATGTTTTGATGCCGGTTTGACCAGGTTAAACCGGCTATGGACTGGCACGTTACCTTAGGTGCTCCGATTGATAGGTCGTCGATCATAATCGGCCGATAATCACTTTGGGAAGAAGGATCCTCTCTATAGAGGCCGATCCAGAAAAGCTGATCATGTGACGCAAAATTGGCGAGACATTTTTTATACGCACTATGAAAATGGCTTTACCGGTCTGGCAATTCTACAAGGTGTGTGAAAAACACAATGTATTAGCAGCCTGAAACGTGTGTACTATGCGAATTCCACGAGGCGAGAAGCACCCAAAACATTTTTACACAACCAACCTCATTAGACATTTGAAGGTTTGTCACGTAAAGGAGTGTGAATAGTTTTCAAAGTTAGCTAGCACTTAGAGAGAGCGGGATGGTTTAGCAGCTGGAACACCACTCAGCTGCAGAGATCGAGTCAATTGAAAATCCCTTTTATTTACCAGTGATGGAAAAATCTGAAGGCAATCCGTCATTTTGACGGACTACAATAAAGGCGATTTGTAATTCCCCTATTTATCATTTTGTGTCAACAGAACGTGATTGTGAGCGACAGGAGGTAGACTATCGCGAAGGGACGTGCGTTTCCTTTTCATTTGCTTAGTCTCAAATGCCTGCTCAGTTTTGCTAAACGCATCTGTGGTCACAAGAGGCTCGAGGTGCATATGAATCCATCACTCCCCGCGTCCCGTGCACGGATATACAAATGTGCACTGTGGTGTCTGCTTTACAGAGTTTTTACTTCATAAAATAGCCTCTTTTTGGATAAATAATAGCTTTCATTGAGTGGAAATATATCTCTCTCTGCGTTTTCTCTGTTCAGTGAGCGGCAGAAACAGCACATATCTGACCAAACCACAGCTTTCTTGGGAGTATAAAACACCTTTTATAGGCATCTGTCATTGTTACTGATTGGACATGAACATTAACATTTGCTTGTAATTAGATAATAATTTTATGTCCGACAACAGAAACGTTGAATAAATAAATGAAAAGTCTAAAATAAAAGTCTAGCGCAACCTCTCCTCAGCTGTCAGTAACAGAGACATTTTTAAAAGCATCAACCCTACCACAAGGACAGTATGAAGCATAAAGAAATATCAGATTATCACATAAATAATGTAATAAATTTGCTTTGATCACGGCCACTATATATATTGTGGAAGACAAAGGGTTTCTGGGACTCGTGTTTTATTTAAATATTTAATTACTTATATTAATTTGTTAATTCATTAGACTTTCTCTTAATTTCAATACTTGATATAAATTGTTGTTAAAAATAGTTTAATAAACAATGGTACTGAGAAAGATTCAAGTAGCTCCTGTCATCGGTGATCGGTATCGGCCCATACAGCTTTCAGTGATCAAGGATCGGTGATCTGCCCTAAAAATCCTGATCGGAGCACCACTACACATGACCATCTTAAACCAGCACAGGACCAGCTGATGATCATCTAAACCAGCACAGGACCACCTTAAACCAGCAAACCAGCATATGCTGTTTTTTTAACATGGAATACTTATCTTAATATTTCTTTATATTCGTATTCAATGAAAAAACTCTTTATCATCATATACGATGTACTCTAAAATATCAGTTATCTGTGAAGGGGACTTTGAGGCTTGTATCATAGCAACAGGGTTACGTCATTAGATATCTGCATAATCAAAAATCAAGGTTGAATGAAATAAAATAAAACATTACAGACATGAATGATTACACTATAATCTTGTATTTCTTTACTATACAATAGAGCTGCAGCATTCTGGATAAAGAATCACAAATTTGTTTCAAATATACAGTAGGTCATGATTCTCCCATAATTCTGAACGACAACTAAAAATAATATCATTACTGTAGAGGTTCTGACAAAACATTCATTTCTGCAGTCTATTTAAAAACACTTCTTTTACATAATTAAATCAAATCAATCTGTTTTAATGAATAATTAAATGAATGATTTTAGTCAGAGGTTGACTTAAAATCTGTTCAGATTTAAAGAGTTGTGTAGTTTATTCCAGCCTTAACATAATAAAACATCTTAACACAATAAAAACATGATTTAGGTTTTTTAAATCTATTTTTGCAAATGAATATGCCACTGCCTAAAACTATGTCACCCCATGTGTGATTCTGTATGCATTTATTGATTGTTTTATAGTTGTGACCCATGTTCAGGGTGGCAAAGTCTGCAGATTTCCAGTGGAAGTGTTCTAGTTTTAAACTGCTGTTTTTTTTCTTCTTTGGATTAAAAATGAAGGGATTTTGTTCTTTATTTGATTATTTTTATCTATTTACAGTAAATTGACTGTGATTACACTCACTTCCATACAGTCATTTTAAACAAGAAATTGTGTGTAATGCGAAAAAGGTTGAAAATATGTTTTTAGGTACAGTATGGTAGAGAGACATATTATGTGTCTTGGTTTTGGGGAAGGGTCGTTGGGCTAGTTTTGATTGGCCATTGTTCTAGTTTTGTCACGCAGATCTGGCAACCCTGCCCATGTTCACATTTGCTTGAATCATTTACTGTAGAGGAATTTCATTATTCCTTAAAATGGCTCTTATTGAGTTGTCATCAAAATAAACCTTAGAGCATGTTAAAAACATTATTTTTGTAGATCATTGAGATGCAGCAAGGTTTACAAACGCATGCCTAAAGCTTATGAGTCTAAAACAGAAAGAAGCTGCATGCAAGATATCATTTTTTGGTTAGTCAAGGTTTAATGGATATATACTGAGGGTGTGTATAGATGTTAATGCTGTTTTTATCTGAAGCATCTATTTGCCCTGTCCTACAAAACATATTCTGAAGAAGAGTATCTTCTCTTTCTTGTGAGATCAAAGACATGGACTTTGCACAGCAGACTTCACAGTCCATTATATTTGGCCCTGACTATGGGTTATGGCCGTTGAGTACCCGAACCTGAGTGCCTGTAAATATATTTGTATTCTTTTTTTGCTTTCTCTACCTTTCCACATCTTCCTTTCCTCTTTCCTTTTTAATCTGACATGTAGAACAGCACAAGGTAGACATCAAAGAAAACGACTTCCAAAAGTTCTCTCGCTTTTAACTTCCGTCTTTCTCTCAGACGCCGTATTTCCCCGCTCTCAAACTCTTCAGTGTTTAAAGGAACATCCAAGCACAAGCGTGCTGTTTCTCATCAAAACTCCTTTAATGACTTAAGCTGCGCTGATCTTTGATCCGGAGCGCTGATTTATTCTCTCCTGTCTCTGCGAAAGCCCAGCGTTCTTCTGAAGCCTCTTCTGTTGTGTCTTTTTCCCTTCATTTTAACAGACTTGAGGAAGAGATCCAGATAATAACAGCAGTGACATGAGAGTTTCATCAAATCTCTTATTGAGTGGAGAAAGAGAGGAAAGAAAGAGAAAGATGGAACGGACAATTAAGAGCGAAGTTTCTTTATGGAAAGAGAGGGAGAGAGAGAGAGAGAGAGAGAGAGAGAGAAGAGAAGCCTTATCGCACCAGTGTCATCATTAAAGTCCATATGATGGTTTCAGTGCATTAATATGATTTGCAGATTTGGTGATAAGCTTTTATTGATGGGAGACTTTTACTGTATGTAACCGTGCAAATGACTATATTCATCTCATAGTGATTCATCATTTTTTTCACATGCCCAAATGTATCATGTTGGAATATTTTCAACCCATCGTTGGGTAAAAATCGACAAACCAAACTATTGAATTAAAGCAACCCAGCAACGGTTCATTTCAGTGGTGGAAAGTAACGAATAACAAATACTCAAATTGCTGTTATTGAGTAGTTTTATTATTATTCACTTTTAAGAACGGAACAGAAGCATACCGCCAAAACCAACTAGATTAATTATTATTTAATGAAAAGAAGGTTATTTGACGAAAGCCGTCCTGACTGAAATAAAGATCTTGTCTTTCTCTGAGGTAAAGTGCAACTTTCCCTTTAAGGTAAACAAAGCAGTAAATATCTGTGCATTAAAGTCTGCAATGCAGCTTAAAGTATATTTCATATACTGATCTCTATGAAAGCTTTAGTCAGCCAAAAAGAAAAGATAATGAACACATAAAACGGAGAAATGATGAGACCGGAATTTTGCCTTCAGGAAACCGTTAAAGTACAGAAAGCAAAGCGAGAGATTTCGCCGGGTTCAGTCTCCTAGGATCTTCTGCAGTAAACACAGACACAAAGAAATATTTTCATTGTCACAAAGTAGATAAAGCTTAGAAAAGTATTGCCGTTGATTATAGCAGATGATGGGTTGTGCTCTACGATGTTATTTTATAACGTCTGCAGCACCAAACATGAAAACATATCATCAGGTTAGCAGGCGACGGCCCGATGGGTCGGGCTCATTAGCCACGATGATAAGACGGCTTACAGGAGAGAGGTGAGAGGTTTACAAGCCCGCCACAGAATTACTAACACACCCCAGAACGTCAACAAGACAAACGACATCATCACTGATCTGAGGAAATCTCTTACAGCCCACTCCCTTCTGCACGCCAGCGGGAAACAGTCAACAGATTCCAGAGGATTTCTCCTGGAGATCCAACACCCCCTCTTCAGGACGACAGAAATAATGCCATCGCTTCTGATGTGAGCAGCTCCAAAATCCACATAGATTTTTGCAGAAGAACATCCTGATCACCAACATCACCACTCTGATTCAAACCAATGACCAACAGTATGTGAAATTAACTCTGAGGGCAACTCTTTTTAGAAGGATAGTTCTTTCAAAAATACAAATTCTGTATTCACCCTGATGTCATGCTGAAGTGTTGTGACTTTGTGACTGATATTTTGTAGAACGCTGATAACCAAACAACATTCAAATGTTTTTTATACTAAAAATGTAGTACTGTCGGCTTTACTTAACAAGTGTTTGGTCAACCTAACATTGTTGAGTAAAACGAAAACCTTATATTATTGGACCTATTGTTGAGTTTACTTAATATAAACAAGTTAATACAGCTTGACTGGTTGAAGGGTATTTTTCAGTTCCCAGCATGCTTTGCATAAGACTGCATTTAGGTGTTATTTTGGTGTTTTTCAGTAAAGACTTGATTGTGCTTAATGTTCATTTATCTTTGAGGTTTAAAAGAGTTGGTGGAGAGGTTTATGTGCGCCCATGTTGTGTATTGCATCATTCAATGATCATTAACTGTGCTAATAGATGCCTCTCATCTGATGGGCTCATTGTGTTTTGACTTACATGCTGCAAGTGTGTATATAATTTATGTATGACAACAAAAGGTACCATTGAGATGGATAAATATTGAGTTTGGTTTACTTAAAACTACTGGTACAATCTGAATGGTTTGAATTTACTCAAAAATGTTTTGTCAACTTTACTTCAATTTCTTTCTTTCATACAACTAAATTGTTAACTGTAGAAACTACTCGACATATAAGAGTGGAAACACTTTACATTACTTTTTTTTGAAAATACAACTAATCATTTTTTTCTCAAAATATCCTCTTTTGTGTACTAAATAAAAAAAGTGTCAGAAAAAAATTTACAACCAAGAGTCTGGAAATAGATGACATTTTTTATTTTTGAGAGAACTGTCTCTTGAAGTGTTTTATTTTTATCCGATTTCATTTTCGACATGCATGTACAGTAACATGTGCACT